>KZ505758.1:708151-731215 GCA_002844005.1 Limosa lapponica baueri | reverse complement strand
GTTCAAGGCCAGGCTGGATGGGGCTTTGAGCAACCTGCTCTAGTGGAAGGTGTCCCTGCCCATGGCAGGGGGGTTGGAACTCGATGATCTTTAAGTTCCCTTCCAACTCTAACCATTCTATGATTCTATGATCCAGTATGATGGAGAAATTTATTTACAGTGCATCACTTGAAATGTATTTAGCTAGTTGTTAAGCCCTGCCTCAAAGTTTATTTTAAGAATTAGGAAGTGTTTACCTACTCCATCTTGACCGTCTGAGGGCAGTGTCACCTAATACTTGCTAGAAGTGATATGCTTGGTCACTGCATACTGTCTGCACTGCACTCACCCTCTAAGGATGTCACCCAAAACTCACAGCTGTGAAAAAGAGCCTTTCCACACATCCTAACTGTGTGTTGGACTTGGATATATTGCACTCGTTCTCTGGGCCAGAGTGTCTATTGGTGTAAACTTTCAATGGCACTGAATCCAGTTTCGGGCATTCCACCTGATGTATTCATAGACCTGAAACTAGATGGGACCATAACTGATCTTTGGGTCAGACCCCTCATAGACATCCAATGTAGACTGCTACAAAGTGCTTTTTGAATTAAGCAGTTTATGCTTGGCCAAAGCATGACTTTGGGAAGACTCTCCAGTCTTGTTTTAATGATCTCAAGACATAAAGAATCTATAGCGGTTTTTGATAAATTGTTCCATAGGCAATCAAGCTCACTGTTAAAAACACACATTTTATCTTAGACTAAATATTTTTAAGTTCACATTCCACCAGATACTTGATTGCTCAGAGTAAGTTGTCCTTCATTTAATTTTGCCTTTGTTGTTAATGCTGACTGTATGTTGTGGAGCACAGCAAACCACTAGACCTCTTTGTGGGTGTTTTTATTAATTACATGCTTGCAGGCAACTATCTCTTTTACTTTAATTCCATCTCATCCTGAAACAAAGCCATCTGTCTGTGGTTGAAAACAGGGGTTTGGGGCAAAAAGGAATGGGAAATCATATGGAAGGGGCATCAATGGGAAAGGAAATGTGGGGCTTCTGAAATGGGGAGACCCTTCATAGATTTCCTCCTCTGGGCTTAAGGTGCATAGGATGGGGATGAGGGGAAAACGTGGAAGACAATAGAATGATGATGGTTTGTGTCAGCTAAGAACCTGACCTCATGCTTATGCTTTATGCAGGGCAACTGAATAGTGTCATGGCTGTGTTTCAACTCACATACATATGAGATCACATAGGATAGAAGGTACATTTATATAAAGACGTAACTCAAACACTGTCCTTTCTGTTTTGCCTGGAGTATTTACTTGAACACCACACAGGTATAAGTTCCTCTTTAAACTGTGATGGAAACCATTGCAATGTGATTTCTTCTGGTGGCAAATGGCAGAATATGTTGATTTTGAGGAGACAACAAAAGAGATAAAGTAATGAGAAAGTACCTACTGGTCTGTCTCTAGCAACACAGATATTAGTTCCAGATTAGTGTTAATGGCAAAGTTCCAGATTAGTGTTAAAGAACCAGGAAAAGGAAAAAGGATAATTTTGGCAGAGAAGTGTAAAAAACCTAAAGGCTGTTCTGATCAGCACAGTAATCCTAGTGTGTTGAGTTGTTCACCCTGAACCTTTTATCAGCTTAAAGCATTGAATGTAATGGATTCTTCTTTCATATTTTACAGATGATTGGTGCTGAGAAAGCTGGACGTTGGCAGCAGAAGTGCAGTGGTAAATACGATACATTGAAATACACACATTTAATTAAACACCAGTGTATCAAATGAATGTTATTGGATGTTTAGGCACTAGTAACCAGCTCTGGGTACAAAGGGTGATTCAATAACACTCTGGAGAACAATTTTGGAAATAGAAAAAGTTGCTGGCAATGTGATGCCTGGTGGGTGGGAAGTTGGCTCAACCCTTTCTCTTTCCTTCATATTTTTAAAGACCTTATATCATGCAAAAAACACTTGCAATATTGAACTGAAATCAGAAAACTCTGGTTTAGGGTGGTACAGGGCAGTGGTGAGGGAGTTGTCACTCTGTCCAGACCACTTACTGAATTACAGCTAGTCCCTGGACTCCCTGTTAAACCCCACTGGAGCTCCCTGCTGTTGCGGCTTTCTCTCTGAGGAGCCTTCCAGCAACTGCTCGTTTTGGCAAGATCTCCTTCCATCTGCTCCCTTGCCTTGGCTAAGCTCGACCCAGAAATCCCTGCCTGTGTGTGTAGGAGCAACCTCTACCAGTTCTCCAGCCCAGGCTCCCTGCCTGGCTGACATCTCAGAAGCACTACATCAGCAGGCAGGGAAGAGAAGAAGGGTATTGCTTCTCATACTCAGCTTTTCTTCTCTTTGGCCTGAGTCATCCATAAGCCCAAACAGTTGTACAGTTTTCCTCTCTCAGTTTTCCATCTTTTCCACTCTGAGTAGTCCTCCTGCAGCCTGGTGTGTGCATCCTCTCTCTGCCTGCTCTAACTCCAAGTCTGCTGTAGTCAAACCACTTCCCTCTCATCTTCCCATGTGTCAGTGACCCTTTCTTTCAACTTTGAATGCAGGAATGAGGACCTGCCTGCTGTGTGAACAGAGGCAGTAGGGTATAGGACCTGCAGAGCAAAAACATGAAGGTTTAACTTCCGTATGTTCAACTTGGGCTTTATGGCTACTTAGGGCTCTGACTTGCATGAGATTCAGCCACTTACAGAAAGCCCTGGAAATCCCACAGGCCTTAGAAATTGCCCTTTGCATGTTTAGCTTGAAAACCAACTCAGGTTCCACTTGTGCAGTCACAAGAGACTTGTGTTGCACGTGACACACGGTTAACAGTCTGTACCAGCCCCAATGTCTTGGCTGTAGTCTGTACGTGGCTGTGTTATTGGCTGCTTCCATCTGCTTTAATAAGGGCTTGTATAAATAGCTGTCTGGGTCTCTACGTCTTACCTCGCTTTGTTTCATGCTACTAGACACATCTCATAGTAGACTTCTCTCCATTGTGTCTCTTTTGGTTACTTACTAATGCCTTTCCTACTTTGTAGCTTCTTGGTTTCCCACCACAGTACTGCTGCACTTTCTTACCATTTGGCCTGGAACATGCGGTACTGACTCAGAAACTGAAGAGTTTTTAACCTTATTACCTTGAGTAGTGGTCCGCACCAGCAATAAAAAGGAGAAGGCTGAAGAAAACCTCCGTGATGGTACCCTTGCAGCAGATGATCTATGCGGGTTTTTTTTGAAAGAAAGATTAATGGTGAAACATCTTCCTGAAGGACACACTGAAAAACTTTATGCAGAGTGTGTTACCAGTATGCAGAATAGGATGTGTGCACCAACATGAACCAGTCTGCTCTTGGGACTTCATGTCATCTTGCTTGCAGATTTTTGTATTGTCTGGAAGAGAAACAGAAGAAGGTGGGAGGACATGTTAGACAGAAGCCAGAGAGAGCTGGCAGACACGGTGCTGGAGTGAGATAGCAGTGCAATGTTTCTTCTGTGATGGTCACAGAGAGCTTCAAACCCAAAACTGTGGAACGGAGTTGTGAGCTGGCCAGATGGAAGCATGTTTTCACTCCATGGTACACAGCAAAACAACTTCATTGTGTTCTGTCTACTCTCAGCTGTTCTTGGCAACTTCAGCCACATCCTGGGAAGAGTGGGCAGGAGGAAGTGCAGAGGGGAGCCGGTAGGCAGGTGAGTTACGGGGTTTGGTTTGTACTGTGCTTAGGGAAGCTGTTCAGCTTCAAAGGAAAATATCTGATTGCTGAGAAAGAGTGTACAAAATAATTATGTTTATTTTTTAAAACCGCATCACCACTCCTCAGTATTTCTTTTACTGCTTTTTTTCTGCAGAGTACGATGACAATAACCCTTCCCAGATGATGGCATAATGGCTGCAGCTTGCTCTGTCACCTATTTATGTGGCAGGTGGGGCTAACTGAGCAGTTAGGAAACAAAACCACTTTCCTGATTGGGGTCAGAAGGTAAAACACAATAAACTCTATTTTCAATATGACAAGTCTTTGTTTTTATTGTTGTTTATACATACAGTTGCCACCAAAAATAACTTTTGCTCATTTGTCATTTCCTTTTCTGGTTGCCACACAGTATTTAGCTATTCAGTTCTCTGATGTTCCAGCAAATAGCCAGACAATTTTTAAAATCAATGTTCTCTTAGAGTTTGTGTATTTTTCCTTCTGTTTGTTTCTGGGTCTGGGAAATGGAAAGAAACTTCAGAAGCAGCCCAAGTTTATTTTAGAAGCAGAAATATATTTGCCATTCTTTTCTTTCCCTGTACCACAGTATTGTTTTCTCCATTTTATTGCCTTAGAGTTGATGTCAAATATGATATTTTTAGGGCAAGCTTTGGTTTTTCAGGATTTCTTAAGCACCTTTTTTTTCTGCATCATAGAAATCAGAATCCAATTAGTGCCAGATGAGTAATATTCACCCATGTTGCTTAACTGGATGTTTACAAGACTCTACATATATTTGATCTATAATGTCCTAGCAAAATCTTTCTCCTCTTTCTCTCGTCTCATTCCTCCATTGTTCACCCTGCTTTCCTGGGGAGACAGAGCTTATGCAGCCTCAGCCTCTGTTGGTCACTCTGGTAACTTTTGAACTAGTTTGTCAATTTAAATCAAAATTACAGGAGGTCAAGAGGGAAGTTCCTGCACATTTGATGAAAGTAGGAGTTCTGTTAACAGATGGCTGCACTAACAGTATTGGCCACACTCCCGTGTCCTCCTGCATGCCCTGTGCAGCTTCAGGCACGAGGAACGGATGCTGTGCTTGGAGCTGAATCCCTCGGTGATTCCGGGCTGGCTGAAATGCAGAAGCGATGACCACATGCTTTGTCCTGCACCGTCAACTCAATTGCCACCTCCTGCCTCAGGCTATGGCTACCGCAGAGGAGAAGCACTGTGCAGAAGGAGAGGAACTTTTGGGAAGAAAATGCAGAACTCCACCACCTGGCATTGCGCTAGCGGGCGGGCAACGTCACTGTCTGCTGTGTCCATGCCAGCTCTCGAGCCACTGACAGACGTAGCAAAGCTTCCCTTGCGGAGCAGTCGGTTGCCCCTAGAGGAATTTCAAGGATCATATGACATTACAAGGAGCTTTTTAAAAAAGTGAATGGCAAGACCCTCTACCTAGAAAGCTCCTCAGCACATACATACATATATATATATATATATATCAGAGAAGTGCTAGAGCCAGTTTGAAGCAGAACATGACACTGTGCATGCCTTTGGTATACTATCATTGATACGCTAATACACCTTCACTGAAGGCTCAGATGGCTGGAATGCACACATGGGAGGTGACTCACTGCTCCTCAGTCCTTGGGAAGACAATCTTGAATGGGCTCTGAACCCCCGATGCTCCCTGATGCCTTTAAAGAAGCACACCCTCGTGTGAAGGGCCCGCAGTGTTCTGCACTCAGCAGTGCTTGAGAAACCCACCCTGAGCTCAGCGCTTGTGAGTGGGGTGTCCTGCCGGCCGCTGCTGGCCACTGCCTGCCCGGGGACACGTGCCTGAGGGCACCGCGCTCTCAGCAAGGATGGGTGTAACAGACCACTAACTTCTTGGGATCAGAGCTGGCTGGCCTAACTTGGGTGTCTGACCTTGGGACCTGACTCGCACTGACATTTTGGGACCCAGTGAAGCAGTCTCGACGAAGCGTCTGTGCTCCTTGCCCGCAGGGTGGGCAGAGGCAGCAGCCTGTGCCTCGGCAGGCAGGGTGCTCTGGGCTTTCAAAAGCTCTCTTTTCTTTGCTCCACAGAGCATGGGTGTTTACTTCCAGATTCTGCTTTGTTAGGCACCTTACATTTGATGGGCCGGTAGGTTGGGTGATTTGGATGCTGCTCTCTTAGTTCAAACTCTTTTTTTTTTTTTTTTTTTTTTTTTTTTGCAGACTAGCAGTTAATAGACCCAGCTGCAAGCCCACATCCGCAGGGTGCTCGTGCACCACTGCAAAGGGAAGAATGCCTCACTGCTCAGACATAAAAATACTCACTGCTGAAGGCATTACTGTAGACTTGGGCGAAATGTGCTTTGTCATTACAGGCAATTTTCCTATCACTGCTCCCAAAGCTATGCCTTTGTTAGGATGCGAGGAAGCCCTCTATGTCTTGACTCATCCTGAAGTTTCCTTAAAAAAAGGCAAGCAGTGTGCACTTGCGTACCTGGCAGGATGCTAGCACCTCAGAGGGTTTTATTTATTCCTAAAAAGTAGGAATAACCTGTAACATTTCTAGCCAAGTGATTTTCTTGTTTTAGACATCATCACACCAGTATGAACAAGGGGAGCTTAAGAAACAGCTATAAATAGCAGTAAGATATACTTATTTCTGATATTCTTGCTGAAATTTTATGATGTGTTTTTAGTTGTGATTAGTCTTGAGGCAGAAAACTGGCTAAAGCAGATTTTTTTATCAAACGTGCAGTGCAATTCAGATTATTTCCCTGGCCCTACAGCTACTTTTTCAGAGGAAATTAAAAAGAAAAAACCTGATTTTTAGGTCCTGTCACTTAGCAGATAACCTCTCTTAGTTAAATGATCTTGTCTTATCTGCTGTTGCTTCTGAATGCTTGGCACTCATTGCTAGAAATATTGCCATTTATTTTTCAATCTGGATCCATCTCACTGCAGAAGTCAAAGCACATCCTATCTATTGTCCAGTTCTGAAAAAGCATAAGCGTGGGTTCGTGGATTCATAAATTCATGTATGAAGTTAAACTTGTATTTAATTTTTTGAGGAATGCCCTGTCATGAATCCCAACAGTTAATTTAACTCTGCAGTTAGACTAGTTAGTTAATGTCTGTAAAATATGGTAGAGAAGTATGAATCAAAATTTAGTTACAAAAAAATTTATATTTTTAATTAAATAAAATCTCTTTATTGGGCCAGTAGAAAGGTATGACAAAACAAAAAGTAGACCAGAATCTAGAATTAATCTTATAGAAACAATAGATCAATGAAAAAGGAGAAGAATATAAGCTATGGACTAACATCCTTCTCTTTGTGAAACCTAAGCAGAGGCAGACCTTGCTTCTAGAAGGCAGTGATCGGGAAAGCCAGAGCAAGCGGATGCTCCAACTGACTTAATGTTCTTCCAGGATTTACAAATTGATATCTTCACAGGGGGCATTACCTCCTTGTATTCTGCATGTCTCACTA
The DNA here is from genome assembly GCA_002844005.1 of Limosa lapponica baueri. Classification (NCBI taxonomy): domain Eukaryota; kingdom Metazoa; phylum Chordata; class Aves; order Charadriiformes; family Scolopacidae; genus Limosa; species Limosa lapponica. The sequence continues at coordinate 724,041 of KZ505758.1, read as the reverse complement.
CATATTCAGTATCTTAAAGGACTGAGTAATTTAAACGTCTCAACTTTTGAGTTTTAACAGAAGTCCAGTTTTTGGTCAAATATCAAATAATAAACAGATGTGGGTTATAGGATATACTGCCTGTTTGTTGCTTCTCTGTATAATGACTCATGTTATGACAGCGGCTGTGTGGCCAGCTTCCCACTTTAGGGAGAAATATTCTCTCAAAGCTGAACATGTTCCATAGAGAAAAATACCTTCCATTTTGATCCTTGGATAAATCCACTAACATTGAGAGGAGAAGACACAAAGAAACAATCCCTAGATAAATAATAAAATGTATAGAGGCTATTGTTCTTTTTCTTGGTCCTCACTCTGTTGCCGTCTTCAATTGCACAGCAAGCAGCAACACTCGGGAAGCAATAAACAGCTCTGGCTGCCTGACAGTAACCCGAGGCTCCACCATGCAGAACAGAAAATAAAGGTAAGGACAAATTCAAAGGGAATGCAGGGTACAGTGCAGGTGAAACCTACTTAGTAAATGTTTATAAGTGGGACAGTTCTTGATTGTGCATAAGCACGCTAGAAAATCAATAAAACCTCTGGGACCTCTGTCTATTCAGACAAGAGCCTGAAAATCCACTTTTTGGTCAAGACATCTCTACTGCAAGTGTGTCTTCAGACATGAGAAAAGAGTTGGAAGTGTACAGAGTAACAGATGACAAGTACACAATAGTGATAAATGTGAGCTAAAAAAAAAGGGAGCAATACAAAGATTATACTTAAAGCCCACACTGTTAATTGGAATCAAGTCACAGTACTTTCTTTCTTGGAAAAAGAATAGTAATTTGTCTTCAGCTTTGGCAGAAGAACAGCATGCATAAGAGCAAATAATATTTGAAAGTAGAACAAGCCGACATGGCACCAAGTGAGATAAATGCTTATCTCATAATCCTTAACTCCTGGCCTAGCTATTGCTTTGCATTGCCAAAAAATCAGGATTTGGAGAGGAATTACATAGACTATAAATAATAGTACCAAGGAGCAGCATCAGAAAATAGTTGTAACTGTGTTTGCCTGTGATCATTAAAGTACTATAAAAACAAAGAAACAAAGCACATCTCCTCTTGGTGGTCCTAAATCGCAGATTTGGTGAGGTAGCTTCTAATTTTTGCTGCAGAAGTAGCTAATGTCCATGTTATTAATGAGCCAAGTGCCTGCTTCTGTTGGACGATCTTTTCCATCTTTACCTGCCCAAACAGAAAAGCCCTGCTGCTCCTAGAAGAGAGAGAAAGTGGTTGCAGCACCTTCTAGATGACAGATCAAAAGTGTTTTGGACTCCTGCCTCAGAATGAAGCCGATCTACTGCGTTAAGCCATCTATTTAGCAAGATAACCATCTGTCCAGACTAGGCTTGATGAGGTAATGGTTGTATTAATTTCTTATAATAAGTTAGATGAACAGATGAGGCTGCCTGTCGCATTCAGGTATGAGTATTTGACCTTTACAAAATTACCTGCTTTCCTTTCTTGTGCAAAACCTGATGATTTTCAGTGTAACAGAGGCGTTTATTGGATGAATTTTACCAGGACTTTGCAGTGAGCATGAGACGATGTCAAGGAGGTAGGTCCGAACTTGTTTTTCACATCTGCAGAATAGGCACTTTTTAATCACCAAGGCTAAAGCAAAAAAAAAGGCTGTTTCCTTCTGACTCTTCTATTTCCTCTACACCGAAGGACATTGCACGCTATCCACATGTTCTTCTCACTCTACTAGATGACACTAAACTTTCTGAAAAGCTACCTGCTCTTGATTAGAAGAAGCTACTGCTTTCCTTGGTAGCTTGTCCAAAAGTTGTCACCTCCACTGTTTAAAAGTGGTGACCTGTTCCTTAGCTGCATTTCCTTCTTAAATTTCCACACACTAGTTTTGCCTGTGCCTTTCTCCTTGAGCTGAAAATGGCCTCTAGGACTCAGCATTTTCACTGCTTAAAGGAGCCACAGCAAAGCACTTTGCTGTTTAAAGTGTGCAAATCAAAGTTCTGAAGCCTTTCCCTGTACCACTCTTCTTCCAGCCTTGAAATAATTTTTACAGCTTTTACCTGCAATATCTTCAGGTTTTCAGCATATTTTTAGAAATGTGGATACCAATGATGGGCAGAGTTGCACTGTGAGCAAAGATGTTTCTATTCATGGAACAACAACTATAAAACAACAAATTTTGAAATTTGGGAAGAGACTTTAAGGTAAATCCAGACTCCAAAATAACCAGTAGCCAAGTGATGCAAGCTAAGGAAAAAGAGCTCAAATGCCTTTAAAAGCATGGTCCCCTCTAAGAGGTAATATATAAAGAGGTATGGTGATAAATCATGAGCAACATTTCTTGTATATAAAATGTGGGGAATGCTGCAAATGCTTCTGCCTAAATGATGCAACAGTAGCCCCTTCTTTTATCTGCAAAAAGAAACTCTAATAACATTGTCCAGTGTCTCCAAAGATTATCCTATTGTGATGACCGTGTGTCTGCAGGTGCCTGCAGTCTCCTGTGTAGAATGGCCAACACAGATGTGCTCGGTAATACACGTGTTTTGTCTATTTGTGTGTGTTCACTTTACCTCCACCACTTCACCCACCACCCTGAGTTTTCGTATTAAAGTCTTAATTTGTCATTTCACTTCACTCCTCTGGTTTTCCACTGTAATTCGTGTTGGAGAGCACCAAACCCAAATGTGGCCAAGCCAGGTGAGGAGAGGGCATTGATGAGCACTGAACTCGAGGGGGAGGGAGGTCCTGTCAGCCTTCAAATAGCACAGCGGGTTGCTCCTGATAGTGGTCAGTAATTCACTGCCACAGGGTTTTGGTCAATTCTCAGTACCTGTCAGGAATGTGTCTGAGGAGCTGTGGGTGATCCTGATCTAGGTTGTTCTTTGTCACCTCTGCCACCCCAGGCTCAGCAAAGCCAGATACCATTACTTTGTACATGGTAGATAGGTTGGCCTTGCTGGTGGGTCTGCAGATCCCCCCTCTGCCTCTGCATGGGGACCTCCTTAGCCTTGGGGACAGACCCAGGTTGGGATGGGGGGCGTGTGTCAATATGGCCTGGTGACACGTCAGGAATGAGAGCCCTGCACACCTCGCGGTGTGCGCTATGTACAGCCCCCACCTCTCTGAGGACACTACCGTGGCCTTTGCTGGTGGTCAGGAAGACACACTCAGCTCCAAGGCCTGGAGGGATTCAAACCAACTTTGGGCATGCCGCAGCAGTTGCAGTAAGGGAAGGGACATTCCCACAAGCACAGGTTTTCCCCAGATTTACCTAAATCTGTTCTGAACATATGGCTCATGCCTTAACTCAGTCGTTAAGTTTAGAGCTGCTGAAACACGATGCTTCCAGAAATGTCGTCTTCTCAGTGCTGTGGGGAGGCATTTCAGGTTGAACGGGGAAAAGGACCAGGGGAACATTTAGCTGAAAGGGCACACGGCAGAAATAGTTGTAGGAAAACTGTAGCCTGTTGGCCATCCCTGTGGCCAGAGGAGTGGAGGAGCCAGGGCCAGCACCGCAGAGGCAGCACAGCACTGCCATGAGAGACCTTAGATACCTTCTCCCAGAACAACCGAAAATATTAATGATGGTAGAGAGGATAGGCATGACTGGGAAAAGCTATTTAAAAAAATAGTGCAGGAAACTGCTACTTGTTAGCACTTTAGCAGAGAAAATGAGCTTAAGGCTCTTAGGTCAAAATCCAGTGTATCTGCACTGCCACGGTGAGTTACAGGGCAAGGAGAAATGATGGGGATCACTACACAGACAGTGTGAAAAGACCCCCGGCCACCAGGCATGTGTCCCCTCATTTTGCTGCTGCAGTGGTCTTTTCCATAGGATGTCATTTGTGTGGAGGCAAGCCTTGCTTCTCAGTGCCATGTGCACCCACCTGGGGTGAAACTGGGGATGGCTTTTGCTTTCCGAGCGTGTCCCATGGGTGTCTCTGAGGTGAGAGAGGAGTCAGAGTCAGGAGCAAACGGTTTACCGTCCTCCCAGCTGCCCAGCTCCCAGAAGGCAAATTCCCAAATAACCACCTCCTGCCTCTTCAATCCCTCCCTGGCTTTAAGGACAGTGGATGCTTTTCTCCCTGCTTCCCTCCCGGCTGTGGCAGGCCTGTTCCTGCAGCCAGCCAAGTGCTGCTCCCAGGATCTGCTTTTCGCAGTTTCGCACTTCCCCCTGGAAACGGTGGCTTTCCTTAGAAATAAAGAAGACTGCCATGCGCGTGTGCCACACCTTGCTGCCGAGTGAAAGCAGTGGGGCCTTCTGTTAGTTTTCATCCATGGAAGAGCTAAAAGTTTTCACCCATGGAAGAGCGACACTTGCTTTTGTGTTAGCCCTTGGTGCTACCACTGGGGAGAGGCAGGGTGCACACAGAGAGACTCCCAGCACTAAGGGTTAAAATAATATGGGCTGCTTGTAAACAGATACCCTCCAGTGAGTAGCTATTAATAGTGTGAACGTCCTGTTTAGAGGCGACTGAACCACACTTGAAGAGGAAGACCTAGCATAATGTGGGTCCCTTGGTATGTGCCAGGATCTCTGGGGCCAGCTGGGTGCGCTCCTGCCAGGTCACAGCCTATCCCACTGAACATTTCTCTGGTGACCTCTTGAGGAGAGCAGCTTGTGGACCCACTCTTACCGCTTCCCTTACCAGACTTTGGATTTATTCTTTCTGCATGCCTGCAGGCTCCCCTAACTTTGTTTCCTCCTCACCTGAAGGAGAAGCCATCCCTGGGTGGAGGCTGAGCTCCTCCACCTCCCAAAGGCAGCAGAGTAGACTTGTACCTCCTGTAAAGCACCTCACGGAGGGGGGTGATGCAGAATATCAGGTCAGCTTCCATAGTCACCTAAATCTAACTGTAAAATCTCCATTTGCCTTCAGTGCCTCGGCTGGCCACAGAGGCGGCATGGCCCAGACAGCCTTACTGGATGGCTGGGGGTGGATGTGGGTGCCCAGACCCCCGGGAGCCATCTGGGGTCCATGGCAGGGCAGCCGGGCACATGTTTGCGGCGGGGGCAGCATGTGCCCCCCTGGCCCCGGGCAGCCGGGGGATTGAATGTCTTACAGGTGTCAGGCACCCAGCGGCCACCCTCAGGCGCCCGGGCGCGATGAGCAGGGTCAGCGGACAGCAGAGGTGTCTCAGGCTGGCTCGCACCTCGGGCTGTGAGATATCTGATCAGTTGTCTCGTGTTTCTCTGCGGGAACCACACACGCCAGTTTGTGTCCCACCCGACGGGTGACGGCGGAGAGGAGCTGCTCCATAGTCGCAGACGTAGGCACGGATGCGGCTGACCTCTCAAGCTCCTGACTGCCATCAAAATCACATGCGGCTCTCTGCAGCCACCCCGCCCCCACCTTTTTTGTTTGTTTTTTTTTTATTGAAGAAAAAAAGGGCAATGTTCCTGTAACAGGGGAGCAGTTCTTAGGAAAGGTAACCTTGTGAATTAGTGACAGAGTCTGTGCATGCTTGCACAAAGCTGAAATGGTTTTAAAATAGCACAGACCAGTTCTTGGGGACACGATTATAAATGCTCCGTCAAAACTGCAAGGGAAAACCCAGAGAAAGGGACTTCTCTAATCTTTTCTTTTTTTTTTTTTTTTTCTGTAGACTTTTCTAAAGAATCCTTTTCTTTTAAAGTATATGTCAGCCCTCCTTTTCAGTCTTCTAGTGTTCTTTGTGCAGGAACTTCTAACTTATAAACACTGAATTTGCTCTAGTGCAAAGCTTGAAAGACAGGACCTGATTGCTTAGTTTCTGGAAGGAAATGGGTACTTTTGTCTGTAGATGATAAAATGGATCTAATTACAATATCACATCTGTGGTGTGAATTTTCTATCAGCAAATTTTAATGGTCCAGTATAGTTATTGCTTGTGATGTAACTCCATTAGAAGTTCTCTTCTTTAAAATTTTTATGATATTTTGGAGCTGGAAGATGTAACGTGAAGGTGGTTTCATTAAAGCTCACTCTTACCCTGCATATTTCAGGGCATATCTATTAGCTGCTCTTTCTAAAAATGTGCGTATCAATAACCAGAATATGGGCAAAGAAGAAATTTATCTGTTCACTGGATCACTACTGAAATTATTTGCATGGCAAAAATGCACGTTCCTCCCCAAACAGGAGGAAATAAAGCCATTCTTCTTGGAAAAAAAAAAAAAAAGAAAAAGATATATCCTTTTCAAATTGTTTTTTAAATATAAAAGTAAAATGTTAATGTGCATAATGCAAAGTCAGCCTGCTCCAGCTGGGAATCTGCCCCATGTAGTCATACTCAGAGGGATGGGTATTAATCTATTATTCAACTGCACAGAGTTCAGTAGAATAACTATTCTCACTAATTGCTAATGGGTGAAATTGCTGGTGCTTATAGGGAGATATTCTGGTAACAGATAATTAAGCAACTAAGTAGTTGAAAATGTCAGGAGAGAAAAATGATCTTTTCACCTCACTGAGTTCATTTTTAAAACTGTGTCAGTGGAGCTCACTCTGCTCCCACACAGCCAGCCTGCATCTCTGCTGGGGAGGTGCCCTATGGCCACCGAGCAGACAGACAGAGGGGAAATTGAGGGAAAACCCCTTTGCTTGATCCTCCTGTGAGGAGCTGCTGCCCATGTTCAAGAAGGAGCTGAAAATCTCCAGCAACTGCTACGTGTCGCTCCTGCTTGCAATGACATCCAGAGCCAGGCCTTGATGTTCCTTCTCACAAGCCATGTCCCAGTGTTACTGCACCCAGACGCCTCTCCTCCAGCTCTGTGGTTCAGATATAATCCTGGAGCCTCTCCTTTTTGGGAGATGCCAGAGCAAGTACGGGCAGGTTGTTGGCTGTAAAGAGGAGGAAAAAGTAGAGAGGCACCTCTCGGCCTTTGCAACATGGGTTGGAAGGAGAAGGCAATTCAGCCAGCAAGCGAGGACAAGAGCCATAACATGATATTTTGGCCCCTTCACCACCATCTTTGAAATTCATCTCTCCAAGTCCCTGGGAGGGCAATCCCTGACCCCTTGGAGCGTGGGGCAATGTAGCGAGTGTCTGACCTCCTGACATTTCAGCAGCTCTTGGGGCAGCAGTGTGGGACCTGGGGACCAGGGCAAGGCAGTCCCAGGCAGTGCTTCAAAAGCTGACGTATTACCCCAAAGCCTCAGCACCTGCTTCCAGTCTGGCACCCTTTTTGGGATGGAGTGTGGCTAGGTACACTGGACATACTCCTTTTCTCCCTCTCCCCCTCCGTCGCAGCCCCGAGAGGACCGCGTGCCTGAAACGCTGGCTGCCCGCCGAGCTCACAGCTTTACTGGCAGCCACAGAGGCTAAATGCCACTGCACTTCGGTAGCTATTTCCGCACATCACGAGGATGCCCTGAACCCTTCTCTCTCTCAGGTGTGAGCCTGTCCCTGTTTGCACCAATCATCTATGGTATGACCCAACATCCCCTTGCAATTCCCTGTAATCCAGAGAGGTAGGGAAGAAGTGGAAGAGTAGGAAATGGAGAGTACTTCCCATGTTTTGCTGCTGACCACAGGCAGCTATTTCTGATTGAGTGTTGATGAGCTTCTAATGAAGAGCCGGGCTTCCAATGGCTTGTATCACTAGCTCCCAGGTGCTGTCCCTCCAGGTATCACCCAAATTCACCTTCAGCAGCCCTGGCTGTCCACTCTGTGCCAATGGCAAGCTGATGCAACAAGTACATATATCTACTTAACAGTAACTATTACAGTGAAATATAATATTGCAGCAACTTATGTCTCAGGATGGCCACAGAAATACCAGCAAAACCTTGTCCAGATGCTCATGTCATGCTGAGCAGAGACTAGTGCCACTCAGAGCCTTGTATCTGGGTTTGAAAGCTCAGTCTGGAATATTGGACTGCATTAGTCCTTTTGCTGGAATGAAATTTTCACAATAGTCTTGAAGTTAAAAGTCTTTAAGTTATCAGGCTGTAAAATGAGTTACAGATGTAGTTCGTTACAGATACACTGTAAAAAAATTTCTATTTTGTTCACACACAGCCAGTTTAAAATCACCTTCACTGACAGTCAAGAAACCTCACCAAAAAAGAGCCCTCTCCTAAAACTCCTGACTGCAGTAATGCTTCAGCAGAGAATCAGATCACAGAATCACAGATGAGAGCCTGCTCTGCAAGACAGGCTGAATGCAATGCTGGCCGAGGCCGATGAAAAGGTTTCAGTGGGCTTTGGGTGAGACCTGTGTTGATTCTCATGTGAACAAGACACAGTGCAGATGGTCTCCATGAATAACCAGCAGTGACTTTACACAGCTCCCCTGCATAACCAGGGATAACTACACGGAAGCTGAATTTCTTTTATAAATAGCATACTTTGAAAATAAATTAATGGGTAAAGAGGAGAACCCATGGGGCAGTGGACGTACGAACTAGATTGCAAGGAGGGGCATAAAAGAAAATTTAAAGAATTGGCTAAATACATGTATGTTCACTAGATGAGAACAGCTCAGCAGTCAGAGACAAATTCTGTCAGATTGCCTGCAAGACCAGATGGGGGTAGAAAAAACATCCAGGTTCTTTGGGATCCAGGGCATCGCTGGGAAAGGGTGTCTTCATGAGGCTGCACAGGAAGCCAAAAGCTGTGGGTACACCAAAAAAGGATTCTGTGCCCACGGTCTGATAATATATAGCACTCTGAGGTGAATGGCAAGTTCATGTGTCTGCTGTGAGAGCTTGGGCTTTTGTGATGTCCCACCATGTTTCAGCCGAGAGCGCATGTGCTGAACCAGTGCCTGTTTGTCTGTGACTTGTGCAGTACAGCTGAGTGGAAAACAGGCTTTGTAATTGTGTGGGCAATCAAACCCAAAAATAATGGGAAAACCACCAAATAAAAACATAGGCTTGAATAATTTCATTGAATTAGTGCCCAAACGCTGGCTGACCTGCTAAAGATATTTCTGTTTCATTTTGGCATTGCTCAATGCTCTCCAAAACCTTTTTCCCATTTTAGAGGTGGATTTAGATCAGTTTTGAAGTGGAGAACAGTGTTTCAAAATAAGGACTAGAAAAGTTTTGGCCTTCAATGTTGAATGAAAATGGTGCAACATTTCTAAAACAAATTCCCAAATGTCAAAACCCACAAAAATTTTGAGCTTTGATATACTTTTGCTATTTTTTTTCCCTTGGAAACTTACCAAGTTTGACCCAATTATTTCAAAAATAGCTATTTAAGAGATTTACTCATTGACAAATAGACTCCTTCCCCATCTGATCTAGATTTAAAGCTATGAGCTGCAGCCCCGTGAGTTAAGGCTTTCTCATTGGGGATGTAGCATGCTGGTGTCTTCTCCTGACATAAATTCACCAATGAGCCTCATAACGCAGGGAAGTATAAATCGGATGAGCTACAAAGCTGTAAAACCAGAGCCATGCAGTGGGGAATCAGGCATAGGCTGCTAATTTCACACCATTGGGGAACAAAAAAAAAAAAAAAAGAGTTTAAAATTAATTAAAATCAAAAGAATCCCTCTGCCAATGATGTCTGAGGATGCTGGAGTGAAAAGGACAGCAGGGAAATGAATATTTAAGGTGGGGAACTTAACCAGCTCTGGTAGGAGCCGGTGTGGCTCGCCTTTGGCCTCAGTCTCTTTCTTGCAGCTAAAGGGTTATTTGTGCGGGGTCTGCTCCTGAGGTGCAGGCAGGCTCTGGAGCCATCTGAGAAGTCCCTGCTGAGTTTGTGCATGCCTTGGGCTGGGTGCTGGAGAGGACTCCTGACTCTTCCCTGCTGCTCACCATGATTGACAGGGTGCTGGCAGGGGAAAAGTCCCAGGCTGGCCTCTCAGGTGCTCCATGCATGCAGGGGCATGGAGGAGGCATGTGCTGTGGGCTGCCGGGGAGAGAAAGGCATCAGGGGTACCTGGGGTGTGGGACCAAATCTGCATCCCCCACAGGGAGGGATCCCACAGCTGGCAGGGCATGTTGGGGCAGAGGGAACTACAAGGGACTGGGGGGACCTCCATCCGCAGGGAAGCTGTGGGTTAGAGCACCCCTTCCTGTGTCCCCTCAACACACAGGTGCTATTTTCCTGCTGGAATGATGACAGCCGGCACCGGCCATCATCCAGCACCTTCTGCTAGAGGGGGGCTTCTTTGTGCAGCCTGGAGGATGCATGAAACCCTAATGAGCTCAGTCCAGTATTAATCCACCATTTGGCACTATTGGCTAAATTATGCTCTTGCTTAAACCTACATAAAACTGAAGTAACTCCACTAGAGGCCAAAGTATAATGCAGATTTATGCTATGCTGATTAGGAGCAGAGTTTGATCCTGTTATTTTATGATGCTATGACTGCAGTTTTACTAGTCCTTGGGGTGCAGAGCAAAAGTATTTGTATTTACTTGCTCTGAATTTTAAGCGTATTTTCCTGCGATACCTTGACTAAAGCATCTTTCAGAAGTATGGAGCTCTCAGATCAATATATTCTCCTCCGCTGGTGAATTGTGGCCTAATGTCCTGAGCCATGCAGGACTCATAAAGTACCAGTCTGTAGTAGCATTTCACCTCAGTGAATCCAGCAGCTCCCACCATATTACATACAATGTTAGTCCCTGACCTTTCAAATGACTCCACAGTCAGTAAGCCCACCTGCCTGCGGGCTGCCTTGTTGCCACTTCAGGTGGCGGGTAACTCACTGCCTTGTCATCTCATTCACATTTTGCTCAGGTGAGGTATTACCACATCATCACCCATCACCTTTTCTTGGTGAAAGGAATCATTGCCAAAAAAGCCCATGAGTATATTTTTGGTGAGAATATCTGGAAACCCATTTTTTCCACCTCTCAGGACCGGTTCTTTAACAAAACAAGCTGGATTTTCCCTCCTGTGGGTAGCAGTTTTACATCTAATGAGGCGCTACCTGCAAAACCTTGTCACAACAGCAAAGTGTAGCAGGATGGAGACTTGCCACATGAATTCCTTTGGGAACATTAAGTATTAAAAGCACTTGGCCCCCAAACCATAACACTTCTGCCTGTCAAAGGAGACTGCTAGGGCCAGAAAAACTACCTTGCAAACATGGAGATGGGGACAGCAGATGCCAAGTACACTCAAGGACTCCCTAATACTTTGTTATTCAGGCTTTGCAAGCCAAAAGGAAAAAAAAAAAAAAAAAAAAGAAAGGAAAGGAAAAACTTTCAGTCCAAGTGGGAAAGAGATCTCTGGCAGGATTAAATGATGTCCTGCCTCCTGAGTTCTGGTTATGCTGCTAATCATTCCTTTGTGATGGAAACAGTTGCTGTCGCAATCTTTCTAGAAAATACACTACAGCTGTAGCAGAGAGTCTTAAAGCACCAAAATGTGACAACTCACTGAAACACACAACCTAAGTAAAAAATGGAGTAGAGAAATTAAAGCCCTCCAATGAATAGCGCTAGTCTATAACAAGAGAGGGAATTGTAATTTAGTCATGGTTGAATGTTTCCCATTTCCTCTTAGCATTCACAGTCCCCTTTTTTAATTGTGCTTTTGTGGAGAGAGAAGTGTCGGGATTCTCTGAGGTTTTGGGAATAGCCTTGCTTTATCCTGAAAGCACCTGTCTGTTCCCTCCATGACACAGTCTCTAATCCTGCCCTGGGTGCAGTGAGACGAAATGGGCTTCTAATTTCATGGTTGAAGTCAGAAGAGATAATATCTGCTCAGTTCCCTGCATAAAAATTGCTCTCTAGCATAAGCCTCCTGGATTCTGCTTTTGAGTCCTCAAAAGGATCAGGATGTGAGGATCCGTCCGGGTGTGCATGATCTCTGTATGTGCTGAAAAATAGAATATCAGGATTGCTCAATACTGTATAAAATTTTAGTAGGAGTTGAGTCACATAACGCTTTTCACTGCCTTCCCCTTTTATTTTTAATATATGTTCTAGCTGTGTCTGTGGAATATAGCTTGTCAATGTATGTAGGTACAATCTGATTCATGTTGACATCTTGTAAAAACCAGGGAGGTGTTATTCAGGCAGCTGCAAGGGCAATTCTTGGAGAGTGGGAAGAAACACTGTATTATGCCCCTTCTAATGTCAGTTTTTAAAGGTTACCTCATTTGTGCAACATGTTCAAAGACATCAAAACCAAGCCCCAGTACGCAGCAGAGTCAGGAGAGGGTTAAGGAAGCCAGTGATGCCTGATGTTAACATCTTTCCTCTTTTTCAGCTTTGTAAAAGATAAACGTTTCAGATTTCAATCTGTGGTTCCCAGCAGTGCTTTGGGAACACTGCAGTAGGCCCGCAAAAATCGCTAATGCTGAGCCAAGCCGAGATAATGCGTCTCAGCAGGAATGACATAATGCCCTAAAAGAAGACTATGATGTAATGCATATCTCACAAATCAGAGCCAATTTCCGTTAGAAAGCCTTGAAGTCTAGTACTAATACTGCAATATGCAAAACTTTAGGGGTTTAGAGCTTTGGGGGTTTTTTTTCTTTTCTTTTTTTTTTTTGGGAAAAATTTTGTGAGGCTTACAGCACTCATGCAGTCTGTATCAGTTACTAGAGAAGCATCTCTCTTGTTCCACACTTTCTTGCAATTCGGGTGCTTACTGAAAGCCATTAAGCATTTCACCTTGGTTGAGGTGCCTGCAATATGTTAATACGAATGCTGTAATTTATGGCGTTAACATGGCTGTTTATGCAGGTGAGGCAGAAAGCGTATATAGCATATTACAGTAAATCCCGCTTAATGAAGGTGTTATGCAGGGATTTATTAGACTCACTAATGTCTCACGAAAAAGTTAAGCAGTATTTGTGCTAAGCTCAGCTTGGGCTTCAGCCAGTGCAACACCTCAGTCCTTGGTGGAGTTGCTCCCCTGAGTAAGGTGAGCCAGATTTGGGTCCATGCAGTTTATAAACCATCCCAGGTAGTTTTCCTGTCCTTTATTAATAACCATGCTGTCAGAGCAGCAGGACTCGCCTGCTGCTCGGTGCCCCTGTGGTGCTCGAGCCAGCAGGACCGGTGTGCTGGGAGCTGTTGCAGGGTTTATTTCCAAGCAGGGCAACTCTGAGCAAGCCTGACAGGGTCCCACACCTGCCCTGACCCCAGCCCCTGGCAAAATAGTGGGATGTCCTTGGTGGGAAGGGTCTCACTGTCCCCTTGGCCTGCTCAGGGTTTGCAGAAAGGAGAGCACAGTGATTCCCAGCCTTTGGGGCTGTGACCCTTCGTGCATACTTTGGGGGGTGAGGGTAAGGAGTTGCTGCCATCGGCTGTCTCTGCCCCTTGGAGACAGGACAAAGCTGGGTGTCTGAGTCTGCAGCTGGGGGAAAGCCTTGATGGTTCCCTGTGTTGGAAGAGATGGCCACAGCCCATGCCAGGCAGGATCTGGCCTTGGCTTCTCATGCAGCCACATCACCCTACAGCCATAACGTGGCAATGTGTACCCCTTCACTGCATCTTCATCTCACAAATGTCGTATCATTGGAGTCAGACCTCACATGTTTTCAAAATACCCCCCATTCTCCAGAACCAGTCCTGATCAGGGCTGTGCATCCAGTCTCTGGGCTGGGACTAGGGACCAAGGACTTCTCAGAGGTCCCATCCCAGTCAGAGGAGGGGTCTCTGGGCTAGAACCTGGTCTCCCAGGAAAGGAGAACCGCATTGCAGCCTCTCGCATCACCCCAAGGAGACGTTCACAAGGATGTAATGTGAGCAGCAGAGTCACTTCAAAAGTGTTTGCACTGGAAACCAGAATCTTTAAAAAATGACTGGTGAGGTAGTTCATGCACTGCAGCCCTCCAGCACAGCAGGCAGTCACCAGCATGATCTTGACTGCCACAGTCTCTGTGACAGAGAGCTGATCTGTGCAAATCAAACCATCTCGGCTCAAGCAACTGAGGTATTAATATGTAACCTCAGCTGGCTCTTGCAAATTTGAGGTTTACATTTTTGCTTCTCTGTGTTAAGAAACATTGAGAGTGTCAGATATTGAAGGCTTGTGTTTACTTGCCTACGAGATGCGAGGTTGCTAACTGAGATTCAGCAGGCAAATAAACTTGTGACCTTGTTCTAAAAATTAATAAACCGCCATCAGCACCTCAAAGAGAGGGAGAAGCTGGCATCTGCTCCTGTTAGTTCAAGCCTGGACCTGCTTTTCATTCAGAATGACCTGACTGCAAATGGAGGCTGCTGTATTTTATGTTACAGACTGCCTTCTAAAGGAGACTGACCCAAGACGCATAGCATCATTAAATTGGGAATGATGCTGGACATGCACCACAACCACACAAGTGAAAGGTGAGTTGCTGCCTCAAATTGTTTTAAAAACTCATTATCGTTAATAAATACCAAGCTGTGTTATGTGCACCATTTCATTAAAAGAGGATAGCCAGAAGGAGAGCTTAATTATCTTGCTCTAGCAAAAAACTCTCAGAGCAAAAGGGGAATGTATAATTATAATGTCAATATGGCCTACCGGCCTGCTGGTGGGCCAGTGAGACGGGGACCCGGCTCTCTAATCCTGACCTCGCCTCTGCTGTGTGTGACTGTTGGGGCAAGTCATTTAACCTCCTTTCTAACATGGGTACTCTTATACTTCCAGAGCTAAGTAATCAAAGTGGCCTGAAGACTAATTTTTGTGTAAAGACTGGAGCATTTGTAACCTATTTTGGCTTTTCCCATTTGCCTTTATACATACTTAGATACCTACTCACCTTGTCCCAGCTGATTTGAACTCAGAAACCAAATTACGCTGGCAAAGGAGGCATTGCATGATTTAAGACCATGGCAGCCAGCACCCAGCCATGTTGTGAGATTGCCCCGCGTCAGGTGTCCTGAAACCATGCTGAAAACAACGTAACTGGTAGTGTTAGCCACATAGAACTAATTTTGGTAACATCTGGGGAAAGAGAAGGACAAGGATTACAATATATCTACAACTACAATCTGGGTGCCATGGGTTGTGCATCTCCTAATCAGTGCAGAGGGAGTCAGGGCATGACAAAACTGTGTTTGTGCAGTACAAAGCAGCCCAGGATGCCCAGAGGCCTCGAGTATCCAGTGATGCTGCTAGCCTGTTCACCCGCATCCCATGTCCTTGCGGCTACTGCTACCACTCCAGCCAAAAGGGTGCTGCCACACAGACCTGGCCAGATGTCTTCTGTCCCAGAGGTGTACTTCCGTGCAGCCAGGGTAGTGCTCATACCCTGATAACCTGCTCTTGGCAATGAGTCCGTTTCTTTGTGCACCTTATTAATCTCAACAGCTACATTGCACAGTATTGAGTGAAGCACCTCACCCAGTGCAGAAGTGCCTTGGGTTTATGAATGTCCCCTGGGACTTTCAATGGTGTTGGTATGATACAATGGGGGAAGCTTGCCTCCTATTGTGACCTGTTATTTGGTGGATGGTAATCTCTGTTGGGCTAGCAGATGATGGAAAATAATATATCCCCAGTGCTGTAAAGTGCTAGTGTGGTGAATTGGCCAGCCTTGGGTAAGTTAGCCAGGAAGAGCAGCACTGTGGCATCCCTGGCACCTCTCGTCCCAAAGCCTGCTTCAAGCTACCCAGGGTCTCTCTGCACCAGTGCTACAGAGATGGGCTGCATGGCCTTGCTCCTGTGGCATCACAGCTTGGAGGAGAGCAAGGACCTCAGTCCTGCCATCCTGATTTTCCATCTGAGCATTTGCTGTGCCTCTAGCACTTCTCATTTCTGCATCTCAAAGGCTGCCCATTTGTTGAGTCTCTCATGTCCACTTTGAGGGATAATAGGACCTGGGGCTACTAAATCCTGGTTTAAAGGTACAGAATCACAGAATCACAGAATCACCTAGGTTGGAAGGTACCCTTAAGATCATCTCGTTCAATCACAAAAAAAAAAAAACACCCAACAAACCAACCAACCAACACTAAACCATATTCCTGAGCACCA
>KZ505758.1:567673-707356 GCA_002844005.1 Limosa lapponica baueri | reverse complement strand
CTTGGTGTCGTCTGCAAATTTACTGAGGGTGCACTCGATCCTTTTGTCCAGATCATTGATAAAGATGTTAAAGAGAACCGGTCCCAGTACTGAACCCTGTGGGACACCACTCGTGACTGGCTGCCAAATGGATTTAACTCCATTCACCACCACTCTCTGGGCCCGGCCCTCCAGCCAGTTTTGAACCCAGTGGAGGGTATTCCCATCTAAGCCATGGGCAGCCAGTTTCTCCAGGAGGATACTGTGGAACACTGTATTGAAGGCCTTGCTAAAGTCCAGGTAAACAACATCCACAGCCTTTCCTTCATCCACCAAGCAGGTCACTTTGTCATAGAAGGAGATCAGGTTTGTCAAATAGGACCTGCCCCTCGTGAACCCGTGCTGGCTGGGCCTGATCACCTGAGCGTCCTTCATGCGCTGCATAATGGCACTCAGGATGATCTGTTCCATGACCTTCCCAGGCACCAAGGTCAGACTGACAGGCCTGTAGTTCACAGGATCATCCTTCTTGTGGATGGGTGTCAATTTGCTAGACGCCAGTCAGCTGGGACCTCCCCAGTTTGCCAGGACTGCTGGTAAATGATGGAGTGTGGCTCCGCAAGCACTTCCGCCAGCCCCCTCAGTACCCTTGGGTACAGTGAGATCTACGAAGGAAAAAGAACTGGTCTGCTTAGAAATGGCCCATAGGATGAGAAATTGCAGGAGCTATGGCCAGAGAAGCTTTTTCCTAGCTGAGCAAGGAGCTGAATTAAAAAGCATTTGAGTGAGATACTCCCAATTCTGAAGGGCACAGCAAGAACTCATCAGCTTCTCCCTTCTGACCCTATTCCACAGTATGAGAACAATAGGTCTCTATGACATTAAAGGCAATAAATTTAGAAGGAATTACAAAGGATATTACTTTGCACACTGAATAGACAGCCCGTGGTCTTCACTAATGCAGACATTCAATGTCAAGCATGTATGTATGGATTTTAAAAAGCATTGGTTAATTTAATCATCACTGGCTACCATGTGTAGCTCTAAGATAATCCAGGGCTGGATTTCACCCTACAGTGTTGCAGCTGACTACCTCTGGGGTACTTGTGTGCCTGTGTGTGACAACTACACAACTGGATATCCAAGATTTTTTCGTCCTCTGAGTCTTTATTTGTAATATCTCCAAAGGCATGAGGCCAAAGCAAATGGAATAACATTGGAATGAGAATGGCCAAAGCTAAAGGTCAGATCCAAAAGGGAATCTGGGAATCAAGCTCTTTCTTGTTTCCATATCTGACTTGGCATTGAAGACAGTGGGAAGTTAGCACCTAAATGTCTTGGTAGGTTTGATCCTACTGGCTGTAGTAGCAGCTGTGTAATGCATGTACTTTACACAACTGAGACAGGAAGGAAAGTGTTTCCTGTCATCTTTGCTCCCTGGGAACTCAGAACATCCTCTACTATGCTTTTGAAGGCACCTTGAGAGCTCCTTCCAAGTGCTTCCAGTGCAATGATCCTGCAGGTGAAATCTCTACTGCATTTTGTTAGTTTTACCCAAGCATGCGGTTGATTTTGCTGTGCCCCATGGCTGCAAGCAACTGTTTCCCCACTGCCTGTAGCACTGGAGTTCAAATTCAGGCCACTTCCTACCCTGTGCCTGGGTTTCCTCCCTCCAGACGTTCTGGGTCTCTGAACGGTCTTAAAAGCAAGCCATCTGTGGAGTAACATGATGGCATAGTTATTCTCTTAGAAAGATGGAGGATAGCTGGGATGCAGGAGTGGACTGTTCCCTGCCTCTCCAAACACCTGCTGTGATGCTGAGGGTTGCAAGGGGGTGATGGAGATCTTTGGGTTGTGCTTGGTCAGGAGATCCTTCCTGCTTCTGCGTTGTGGAGAGCCCATCTTGCTCCTATGCAGTGCCTGAGGGTAACTCACTGCAGCAGTGGTATGGCAACCCACCAGCTTTCCCTTTCCAGGGACCAAAGACCCTCAGAGGACACCACAGAGAGGTTTGGGAGCTCTGCACCTTTGCATGCAGAGCCTCCGGAAATTCAGCATGCTTCGGTGTATCTCACTGTTGCTGTCACTGTCCCAGTGGCTTCCAGTTTCCCGGGGCTGGGGCAAGAGTGATTCATACCTGAACACCCTCGAGCGGGGCTGCCTGTGGGACGGTTGCCTATTCCCTACTGCAGGCCACTGAAACAGTGGCTTCTGGCTGCCGGGGGAGCCCACGGAAAGCAGTGGAGATCTCCTGGGTATACCTGGGCATAGCTGAGCACCAGCCTGGCCTCTCACTCCTCTGCTGCTCTGCAGGGTGAGTCACCCACACCCAGCTCTGTAGAAAAAATAAATCACAGCTGGCAGCGACAGACGGCAATGCTGAGGGCAGCAGTGCCAGCAAAAAGCCGAGCACAGCCTCCTGAGACCCCACATCCTGGGCAGGCAGGATTCGGTGACAGAAGCAGCACAAGATGCCTTGGGGCACCCCTTTAATTTCACAAAGCAGAACCTGTTCCCAGTCCCGCAGTGATGCTCTAACAAGCTACGTTTTCATTTCACATTTCTGGTGGGTGCTCAGAGGAGTTGAACATATCCAATGCAAGCAGCTGCAGGAGAAGCAGAAGACGTGTCAATCCCCGCGTACAACACCAAGGAGAAACATATATTTCTTAGTCCCTGGCACAGACTGCAGTCTCTGAGGGCACAGTGGCTCTCAGCAGCATGTCAATGATCAAGTAAATTCTCTGGATGGCATCAGCTGAGGGAAAGCTGTGCTGCCCAGTGCTGCTGTGGGCCTGGGGGGGTTCTGGCTGCAAGGGGTGAGTGGTTGCAGCAGCCAGCCCTTGGGTGTCTCTAGGGCAGGGGTACCCAGACCTCCTCATCCAAAACCACCACCTGATGATCAAGACCCCCGACAACCCGTCAAGGCATCCACCTCCTGCCCTTTATCCATCAGGTGTTGTGCCGCCAGTCCTGTGCAACTCCCGTGAGATGCAACGGCTGAAATAAGTAATTCATGGCTTCATGCAGAGCTGGTGGCACCTCTTGTTAAGAGGCCTGTACAATATTTTCCATTGTAAGAGTCTGTTTTTAGTTGCTTCTCTTTTTGCCAAGTGTATCTGCCTCAAGCTGCTGGGTTTTTTTAAATTTCATTCGAAACAATGTAATTGTTTCTGAAAGAGAGGGTAGTGGAAAATACTTTTCTTTTAATCCATTCTGAACTGGGTATATATACATATATATGTAATATCTGACAATATTTTTGTGTTGTGCACTTTGGAATGGGACTGTAGACAGTCAGCATGGGGAACTTCCCCTTTTCTGTGCAAACCTGCCCCAGCTGTAAGCCCTGTTC
Source organism: Limosa lapponica baueri (assembly GCA_002844005.1). Classification (NCBI taxonomy): domain Eukaryota; kingdom Metazoa; phylum Chordata; class Aves; order Charadriiformes; family Scolopacidae; genus Limosa; species Limosa lapponica. The sequence continues at coordinate 704,022 of KZ505758.1, read as the reverse complement.
ATGCTGGCTCAGTGAGTATCTGCTGGAACTGGTTTCCCTGTGGCTCCAGCTTCAGAAAGCCTGCTAGCCCGTGGCTGGGCAGGAAAGGTGGAGGAGTGTAGCACAGCCCCCCCCCATCCTACCATACCCCGTACTACCTCTGATCCAGCTGATGCTTCTCCTGCCCTGGTTATCCCTTTTCCTTGTCCTTGCTGTAAGCACATCTTACAGCTTGCTGTGGCACAGCTACTGGCCGCGTGTCCCTACCCCAGAGCCAGCCACGGAGCAGGTTTCTACCAGCCCAGCTGGAGGCAGGACATTGTCAGGGACTGAAAGCAATGGAGGAGATTTTGAAAGGGAGTTAAAGTCAGAGGGAAAAGGGGCAGCTGAGGCTTTGCTGCAGGATGTCCACCCATGGGAAACCAGGGCCTGTGGGTCCTGTGGCTTTCAGAGGGACTTCTTGAAACACAGAGGATGAATTTTCTCTACCTGTGGCTGAGCAGTGTGGGAGCAAGCGAACACTGGAGGGAATGTCAGAGTGTGACTCAGAGAGAAGAGGAAGGGAAGAAAGCTAGCAGCTTGACTTCTGAAAATTATTTGTGTAACTTGCTTAGTTCAGTATTAAGGATCCAAAGTTTTGCGTTCACAGGGGACAGTTTTTTCTTAAAAAGGGTAAATTCCTTGGATGTACGTGATGCCTGCATGTAAGATATGTGTGCTGTCCCTAGAGTTTCTGTGCCAAGAAGCTGTCAAACATCACACTGGCAGGGTGCATGCAACAGCAGTTGCCTAGAATCCTATTTTTGAAGATGTTCTCATACGCAAAGACACAAATCTCTTCTCTGCCATTCTGCAGCTCAGTTTAGGTTTCACCTGAAAACTATAACATATCTTGTATGTGTGCCACATCTCCATGACCAAAAGGCAGCTACCTCTGGGCTGTGGAACCAGGGCGTAAGCCAGTGTGTTGGCCCCCACCTGGGAATTAGGGCCACCAGTGCAATAAGCCAGGAGCCTTGTAGCTACACTTTTGTCCAGCACCTAGCAAAATGAGGTTTACTCCAAAACTGGACTTCTAGTCAGGCTGAAAATGAAGTAATAAAAATAGTAATATTATAAAAATCAATAATTTTAGCCACGGGTATACTTAAGTCACACCTCATGTGAAAATGACATAGGATTCCACTAGCTTGCACACCAGGTATTTCTTGTGCCTTTATAGTATCTCTCTCTTTCTCTCACACACGCACACTCAAAAGCCTAAAACACCATTAATCTTTCTTTGCTGAAAGGCAAAGCCAACCTTAATAGGAATAAAGCCAGGGCTCCAGATTTACCTACACCCAACGGGAGTTCACGCTTCAGGATCCCAATGCTTTTTTTGCCCAGGTCCCTGCAGTCCTAGCTTTTGCAAGATCTGCTTTGCTTCTCTGGACTCTGGAAACCCCGTTGAACCTGCCTTGCTCTGCAGGCAATCTGCAGTCTTTCATCTATTTCATCATTTTCTGCAATCTTGCATCTATTTTGCGGTGTTCTCCAAGGCACAGACTGTCTTTCTCCATGCTGTTACAGCATCTAGCACAAGGAGGTCCATGCTTGTCATGGGCTTTTGTGTTTCAACAATATAGTTTTTCCCTTCTGCTTGTTTTTGTAAACTGTAATGCCTAACACTGATGCCAGTGGAAATATGCTGCCTAAGGAATGTGGCCATAAGGAATGGCCTTACTGGATTGCACCAACATTTAGTGAAATTAATGTTTTGCTTTGGTGGGCAGTGGGTGCTCAGCAGGCAGTGGTACCACTGTGCTCCCCAGGGCTTCCCAAAATGCATCCTTTGCTGATTGCATTTACCAACCTATACATGAAAGTAACGCTTAAATTAGGGTTTGGGCTACTTCTTGCTGTGGAAATCTTTCTCTTCCAACACAGTCCAAGCATGAAGCCGAAGGCTGACCCCTGATGGACACAAACTGGGGACATTTAATGGAGAAGCCCAGTGGGGGACATGGAGGCTTTGGTGCAGGCAGCAGGCTCTGCTGCCTCCGGGCACTTAAGGCCACCATGTTGTACATGCTCCCCTGTATGCCAGGGGGCTTTAGGCAGCTGAGTACCTTGCTAGGCATGCTGATGAGGAAACCTACCTACACTCCAGGACAGCCATTGAAATGTGAAGTCTTTCCTTTACCAAGTGCTTGCCTGGGGCTATAGCTGGACTACTGACAGTGAAGTAAAATGTTGTATTACCAGTCCCCACAGTTCAGTCAAGATGCTGTAGAGTGCTGCTGGTACTGTGCAGAAGAAGGGCAGATGCCACAACAGCACCTTTACTTTCCCTGTTATTATTCTTTGGGCAAAGGTGCATGTAGAGCTGTGCTCCAGCATTTTCTCACTATTGAGTTTGTAACTCCTTGGCCAGACTTCCTTTGGTCCTTTGGAGACAGTGCACTTTCTCCTCTAGGTAAATGTTGGTCTGTTTTTCATTTAAATATTAATTTGGGCTGGCACAATGTAGTGTGTAATATCACTGCTCTCTGTGAGGATTAGAGTGATTAGGAGTCTCAGAATTCACTTTAATCAGTCAGTTCAATACTGCTGAGATTTGCAGTCTGCCCTCTCCCATGCAACAGCCAGAGTCTTTCGACATGCTAACAAAATTGAAATGAGTTCCTTCATCTTAGACAAGGATAATTAATCTTCAAACACTGTTTATCTTAGCCCCAAAATCCCCAGAATTCAGAACCAAATTAATTTAAAGTCTAAATCTGCTTTAACTAGTAATTGGTTAATCAACGGGCTCGATGTGTAATTATATTCTTTGTTCACATTCCTTACAGGCTTGAAAAGACCATCTAATTCTTATGTTGCTTTCATTCCTATAATTAGACCATGTGACATACAATGCTGTATGTATAGTGAACAAATTCTTTCCTGGAATAATTTTCCTGAGATTGTTTCCTGCAGATGAATTTGGTCTTTTTGTGTTTTTTTTTCTTAAACTTGAAAAAGCTTTCATATGATTTCTTGGTTATTTTGGATTTCTGTTACTCATTTAGAGATTGTGCAAAGAGTTTTAAGCTTCGAATCTTTGCTCCCTGCCTGTTGCTGAAGAAATCTACACTGTGTTTTTATTTCCCTCACTTGCACTTGACATAGCTTTAATAGTTAAGGGATCCTTGCTCTCTCTGAGTATTGATAGGATGTGGCAAACTCAAGATACTGTCATACTTATTATCTTCCAGAGCAGACCAGCCACAAAACCTATTAGCTGGTGTTATTCTTGTGGACAGGAATTACTGTTGCTATTAGGAATAGGAGGTCTGAGAATAAATCAGAGAAGGAAATCGTGGTCTTTTTAACACAGAGTTGTGGGTCTTCTTTACTTAGTGCATGTTGTCATAACCCCATTGTGGTCAGTGGTCCAGTCAATGGTTTTCATATTTGTGTTCACAGAATTCCCTATTTCCGTCAGCTTCATGAGTGCTCATATACCAGTATGTACTAATACCCTCTCTTCTTCAATAATGCCTCCTTGCTGAAACCTATTAAAGCCCGATGCCTGTTTAACCCTATGCATACCTAAATGTATTCCATCTCTCATTCTTGTTTATGACATATAGATTATAGCTTCAAGAAACAAGTCGAAAACCTTCTCCTTCTGATGAATGAGATGCAGGAGAGTTTGACTGCTGACACCTTACTGATATGAGTTTTTAGAGGACAGGGTAATCTCATGTTTTTGGGTGTTTGGGCAAAAATCCCCTGGGGATCTCTCTGGATTCATCCTACCATTTTGCAGTGCTCTTAAAGTGGAACATTTGCTTTATCTGCAAAGAATTTAGTGCATGCAGGTCCTTTCTTCTGATACCTACCTGAGAATTTCAGCAGCACAGAGGAAAAATGAAAAGGGGAGAGAGATGAGAAACTTTGGATGAGCTGCACTGGATGTGATGGGGAGGTGACAGGGGGCCTTCTCCCTTGCTAGTAGCCAGACAGCTCTGACACATGCATTTATCCTTGACACAGCAGTGTTGGACACGTGAGCTGCCTGGGGCTCTGCAGGTGAGGTGAGGGGCAGTGAGTAGCCTGGAGCAGCAATCTCCGCTGTGGGGGTTGGGAGATGTTATCAAAGGAACTCCTTCATGGCCAGTAGCTTCCCCATCATGATACCATGAAGTGGAGATGGTGAATCAGCAAGACGTGCCTTGGTGAAATTTCAAATTCTGTTCAACATCGAGGAGATTCTGTTCAAGATCGAGGAATAAGCAGTGAGATGAAGCACGGGTGTTGTTGTTTGGGTGTATCCCACTCCCAAACCTATCTCGAGTTGGGCAGGGACAGGGTCACCTTTCTCTGGGAGAAACGCAAGGTCAGACTTACCAAAGACAAACTCAGAAAGATTCTTTCCCTGCAGGAAGCGGTATCTTTTAAGATCTTTACCCTTTAAAAGTTTTCCTAGCATTCTGGTTCCAATGGCAATGTCAGAGCATGTCATGGATCAAGAAGGCAATTGCAGCAATCATTTAAATGCACGCACCTGAGAAGGTTTCTGTCCCCTCTTTACCAACCCCTTTGAATCCTTTTCTGACCATTTGCTGTTGTCTCAGTATTTTTGCTAAACAGACAGTTCTTCCAGTTTGCATTCACTACTCTGTAATGCCTTGCTCCTGAATGCTAGTGTATGTTACAGCCCGGGTTTCTCTTACTTATTCCTCTTTGCTGAAAACCACAATGATCAGAGGATTCCTCACCTCTCCACCTAGAGACATGGTACTTCTGCCCTGAAGTTGAACCTGATCCAAGTCCCTGGAAAAGGCTTCCCTGGGCTTGCAAGGAGCCACCCCTTTAATCTTTCTCCCAAGCAGCATCACAGCTAGGAGCTCAGAGATTTAGGTAGAGAAGCAAACACTAGCTGTGACTCTGTCTTTCCTAGTGGTCCCCTCTACAGCCACAGGGCAGAACCAAGCAACAGCCAGCAGCCCTGAGTTAGCCCTCATCAGGCTTGTGGCTGAGCCCACGTCTACTTCTCAGGCTCCCTCTTGGAGGTATCTTCACTCTGCAATGGTGAGGTTACAGGATTAAGTGCAGTGGTAATGAGAAGTAAGGGAAAATCTGTTTTAAATCTCAGTGTGTAAAGACTGCAGGAACAAGCCTTTGCTTTTTTGAGCACAGGACATAGTTTCTGCTCGTGTTTATGGTAGAGAGAAATGCAACATGGAGAAATAAATCCAAGGGGTTGTTTTGAAAGTGCATGGCTCAACCACGGCCCCCAGGTTTGTGGCCTCTATAAGCTTTGGGAGCCCAAGCCCTGGGGTTGGCCCTAGGCAAGGATCTTTGTTCGCCCCTGCTCTGGGATGCCAAGTGGAACCTCAGCTGGAGCTCCCACATGCAAACCCCATGCCTCAGCCTCCTCTTGTCCCATCCCACCATACATAGCATTGGCTTTGAAATAGTGGAGCTGTGAATGCGTATTTCTTTATATTTAATTGCTACCTTCTGAGCCTCTATGAGTCACATTTTTAAACTTTTCGTAATAAATGTGGGGATAAAAAACATTCTTGAAACGTTCTTAAAAAGACAAACCAAAGCAAAACCCAAATGACAACTGCAATTCTCCTGTAATTTCCTGCCTTCGGTAGAGAGACTTTAAGAACATAAAACATAGGAAGATGTGATAAGATTCTGGGAGCTGGGGATGGCGGAGAAATGATACTTTGCCTGGGCTTTGTGAGTATGCAGCAGTCCCATTCAAGCCATTAGGAAGACAGAAGGAAGAAACATTTTGAAATTTCTAAATTGTTTCTATAAAGAAACAATTCAAACAAACTTATTTTGAAATTTTTACACTTCAATTTTTTAATAAGACATTAATTGGCACCTTTCTAAGAAGTGTCATAGATCATTTTAGTTAGTGAAAACCTTTTATTCTGGCACCTAAAAAAGTTGCTAAGACTGCCAGTAATGACTTTATATTTATACAGCAGAAAATGTTGACAAAATATTTCACGTAGTGTTTGTAAAGAGGAAAAAGTGTCTCTCTCGCCTTTTCATTTCAAAATAAAGAGATCTCTTGACTCAAGAACCCTTCCACCTTGAAAAATGGTGTCCAGAGCTGCTTTTATCATGGCCTTCCAGGAAACCTGGGATTTCACTACCCAGTTTTCACTGTACCCCTTCACAGCCAAACCTAGAGCAACTGAGGAAGGAAGTCTTTCTTTTTACCTAGGGTACCACACCTAGACAATGCCAAACTGCAAATCTGGATTTGTTTCCCATGATGTAAAAGGTGACCAAAAGTAGAAAAGAGTTAACACAACCTACTATTGCTTACAGGACAAGACTGTTCAAATATCCCTGGTCTGTGTAGGAGGCTTAATGTCATAGGAAGGTGCACTCTGGGGACTTAATCCTGATCTCCTGCAATTTGTAGAGCAAGGAGAGTTGACACTGGAAAGGTACATGTAAAATCAAGCCCCTCAGTGATGGACGAGGCAAACGACGCTTGACAGCTCATTACTGCTTTAGCAGATACCAGGATCCTCTGCTATGTCTTGCCCTAAAACACTCAAAATATTTCTGCATTATACATGGAAGCTTGAGGTACTCAGAGGTTTCCAAAGTTCCAGCTATTCCTTACCACCACGGGGGCACTGATTTTAAACTCCCAAGAATGGGCTGTCTTTCCAGGACTCTCTGTATTGAACAGGGAGATGCTCTGAGGACAACCTTTCTGTGGCTCCTTAACGGTCCCCTGTCCCATGTAGTCTCAGCTGGGAAGCTATAAGCTCAGAGCATGGGTAGCACAAAGGTGGTTTTAGACAGGTTTGTGAATATCTCAGGCTGTTGCTTTCTGTCATCACTTCGCTCTCGCTGCTCAGAAATCACCCCTCTCTCTCCAAAACTGATGCAGTCTCTCCTGAGTCAGTCATTTCTCAGGTCCAGTTTGGAGTCCTGCTCCTTGCTTTACAGTCCTCTGGGCTGCATGGTAGCTTTTGGAGAGGTTGGGTCTTGTTGTGTGATCTCAGCATGACCCATGCAAGCTCCTCCTCAGCTCCTGCTTTTGGCAGCATTCTCCTTTACAGCTCCGGTTTTGGGAGGTCCTATAGTCTGCAAGGATTTGATGTTACCTTTGGAAAGACAACTACTGTAGGTAGTATACTTCTGCTGTACAATACATCTACAAACTGCTATTTATAGCAGACAAAAAACCTGCAGGAGAATTTGAACATAAAATATTAAATGTCATTCTGAAAAAGAATCACCCCAAATTTCTACTTTAACAGCTGCAGAGCATCCCTAAGTGTGTATTCCTTGGGCATCATTACATTTCTTGCATCACTGAAATCTCTTAGCCTTCAGGGTTTTGTAGGCCTCTGTGCAAAGATTGTCCTCAGAAACGCAGAATCCCTGGCCTGGTGTTTCAGCTTAATTATACAAACATCCTCTGGAAAGTGTTTTTCTTTCCCTTGCAAGTTCAGCCTCATCACAGGTCTAAATTTGCAGATAGAGGCAAGTACATTATAATGGCGATGACTGATAGCTGAAGACTTCTTGAGTTCAGTGTGTTCCCTAATGTAGGCCATTTTTCACCATCTAGAATAGCCCGATAATGATGTCATTTCCATTGCTTGAATGTTGAAGCAGCAGCCACATATCATGGAGTTAAAATGACTGTTTATAGGACAGCTAAATTGTGTTGTTATCAGTTTAGGACAGTGTTTGCTTTGCTTCTGGGGACAAAACGACAATTGGACTTTCCTAAAACTCATCAAACAGGATGAGAATGCCAAGAATACAAATCTGCACTGTAGTCAAGCTGGGGAAAAAAAGGGAGAGAAGAAAAAAGGAGAGCTATTTTTGTGTGAAGATGTGATGACCATCAGATAAAAATGACAAAGTTGTACTTGCCAGCAAATAAGTCACATTGCTGATCACTGGATAACTTTGATGTAATATTCTACAATCATTTAACTGAGATCTCATGGCAAGATTAATGGTGAAGTTTTTAAAACATGCATGAAGAAGAGCTTTCTTCTAATATCCAGCTGTCAGACAGCCCTTATCTGGGGCATATGTTGATTGATTATGATTGGGATTGAACTAGAACATGACCTCTAAATAAAAAAAGAAAATTATGCAGATTTGAAAGTGAACCATCAAGATTGTGGGTCTTTTCTAAACATTTCAAGACTTGTTTAGGGCCTCATGTGATTACATATACATACCCTATATGCATATTTGTCTTTGCAGACTCATACCTGTTAACGTGAAAAATCAGCAAGAAAAAATCTCAGCAAACTTTTCTGTCTTCTGTATCACAAAATACTGTGAATTAGGTTTAATACATTGTTTCCAACATACAGGACTCACAGTGGAATGAGTTGTTTATGAGATACTATGTGATATTAAGCAGTGCACAGATTTTGAGTGAAAGCAGACCAATTCCCTTTGAAAAAGTTGCTCATTTCTAGTGTATGACATTGGATGAATTGTTATACATACTTTGGAATGGATGGTGACCGTAAATCTCACTTTGGACAGTTCATGAAATATTTGCAGCATATTTTAAACTAGCTTAGTGGTGCCAATTCTTCTCTAGAGCTCACTGTCTATCTTGTGTTTTCATGGAGGGACTTTGAGTGCAATGAAGGAAAGCTTGGGTGGTGCTGGACGGCCATGGTCCCCGCCAGGCTGCAGGCAGCTGGAAACACCCTTTTGCCCAGGACCCTCTCTTCTGCATCTAAACACTGAAGAAACACAATAGGACTTTCCAGTGTTGCCCTCTGTTAATTCCTCCTGCAAATCAGGGGCTTTGCAGCACTGTGACATGTTTGACCTGATCAGCCACTGAAACTGGATTTGGAGTAGCTAGGCATATGGAAAGTGGCTAGGAGATGCTAAGTTCAGTTGTGGTGGCTCTAAAGAGCACCGTGTCCCAAATAAAGTGATCAGGTCAAGTAGAAGGTGATATCCACCTCCGTATTGTATTGCTTTGTACAGCATAGCCACAAAGCTCTGGCTAAGGTTGGTGCTGCCTGCAGGTCAAAGCATGCCAGCAAGCTGGTGGGACCAACACGCACAGGTCCCACCTTTCACATGCCCTTATCAGCACTGCATTTCTATTCCGCACAGTCCTCTCTGTGTTGTGTCTAAAAGAGACTTTTTTTACCCTTCTTCAGACCCATCACATAATAGGGAGTTCATGCAGCTTTCTTGACCCTGGGGTGAACTTCCGCACCATTGCATTGATCCTTTAATTGAAAGTCATAGTCTTGTGGGTTAGCCAGATGAGAAAGGTGAAATAGGAGACAAACAGGGCTGCTGTGTCTCTCTGAGGAGCTGGCTTGGTACTCCAAGAAGGGAAAACAAGGGTGTGCTCCCTCGCCACACAGTGAGGCTTCGGGGATGCAGATGGCAGATGCACTTCTGAAGGGTGGCTGAACCTCATCCACCACATCTGTGTTTGAAAAACCCACTCATGCAACCATTGCCAAAAAAAAAAAAAAAAAAAAAAAGTGCCAAATCAAACCCTGCATGGATGATCCCTTCCTCACTAAAATAGGGGGGGACGCAATCAAAGTGGAACATGACAGCATTCAAACATGAAATTTGTTTGCATTTGGTTATAAAGGAAAACCACAACAGCAACGTCCCTTCAAGTGGCCAGTGGTTTATTCAGAAATGTACCCTTGGGCTCAAAGAGGGCTGAGAAATGCTGCACTGTGACTTCCCTAATTTGCTTCACACCCCTCTGCTGCAGCCAACCAGCAATGAACATTTTGCAAGCAGATGTCCATCTTAAAGAAATAGACTTCCTTTTCCTGCAAAATTCCACTCCCTATTCCTTACCTTTTTCCAGTGGCCAGTTATGGAAAGAGGAGAGGAAACAGAGAAGCAGCAGAAATATTTACCTGCTTTCTCCCCAAGAAAAAAGGCAGGACTAACAAAAGCAGATTTCTCCCAGCCTTCTAAAACTCTTGTTTCTCTTCTCGGGCACAGTGGGTCTGGGGGCACCCATTTTCTTTCCCTCCCATAATGAACCCTGAAATTTTTAAAAGGTTGCATTGAAAAAAAAAAAAAGATTTATCAGTCAAAATTTCTAGGGAAAGGTTTTAGAAATAGACAAAAATGTATCCATCTTCATTCTCCTGACTCTTATTCAGGTTTCTTATTCGCATCTAGATCTTATTTGGGCTAAGTATAAAAGGGGACTAATAAGACTTCAGGACGCGTAGCTGAATGAGAAGCCTGTAGGTGGGAGATACTGCCAAGAGCTTGATTTTCAAAAGAGAATGTAATGGGAATGGAGGTGGAGCCCTGACACTTCCTCGTGATCCTGGGAGTGGAGGCGTGTGCTGCAGATTGGATTAGTTACGTGTGTGACACAGGTAAAAGTGGCAAAATCCAGATCCAAATGACAGAGCTTTATAGATTATGACATGGATAAAGATGTTCCTGCCATTGACTCTCAATGAGTTTATAAATCATATTTTAGGCTTTTGGAATTGTGTGAAAGAATCTGACTTGAAAAATTAAGTAATGTTCAGTCATTTAAAATAAAATGAAAACCTGCATTTTTTAGTTAAATATCTAGAAGGCAGAATCACATTATGTCTGCAATCTGGGGAAACATCAAAATAATAGTAAACATCTCTTTACAGCAATATCTGCAGTTTACTTTGGAATATTGTAGATGATGTTGTTGTAGCAAGGGTGTCATGAGTTTTAATGGCACAGGGAAGCATGATAGAAGAGATTTATATCAAAGTCTATTATAGCAGAGAGCCTTATAACAAGAGCAGAACGTATTTATGTCATACTCAAAATGTCATCTCAGTCACAGACAAGACTGATGAGGAAAAATGGTTAGACACAGAGATTTGATTTATCTTTCTTTTCCAGAATGGGGACTTCTGATGATCTCCCTTTCGGTTGCTGTGCTTAAAACCCAAATTTCCAGCCACCACCGGAACACAAAGCAGATGAGCCTTCATTTTCATCATTTCCCCTTCATTTTTTACCCAGCTGCTGGATATCAATAAAGCTTCACTAGTAAAACAGTGTTTTGGTCCTATTTTCTTGTAGTAGAAGCTGAAAAATACCCCCATCACAAAGCATTACCACATTTCCTTGCTTAGTTATGGCCTCCACATGGAACCAAATCCTCTTACCCTCAGTCCTACAGATGAGAGGTTTTGTGTGAGGTTTTGTCTCCCCGCTTCCTCCAGCTCTGCATCCTTATCCTGAATCACTGCAAGCATCTAACACCACTGGCAAAGCCTATACTATAGACACTATATTTGTAGGGAATTTAAGGAACTTCAGAGCAGCCTTTGGAGAGGTGTTAATCTGCTATCAACACTTGTTACAGTCACCAAGGAAGTTCAAAAGTCCCAAACCCCAACATATTGCCATCTTATTTGATAAAACTTCGGCAAATTTTTGAGGGTTGGTGCACAAAGAAAAAGATTGTGAGTGTTCCTAAAGGGACTTTTGGGCCCTATAGGTGAGATTCAGCCACTGCTGTTTTTCAGTGAGCTTATAATAGTTATTGGCAAATTATTCTCAGAATTTTATGAAAGTTGAAAACAAAACATCTGTAGTTTATGTTATGCTCTTGAGTAGAAAAAAGGAAAACAAATTAAAATTTTAATTTCTTAAGTTTCTTTGAATTTGCTTAATTCAGAGCATGTGGCATCTAATAATTTTATCCAATTTTAAGATCAGAACTAAATTTCTTTGGGTAGCAAAAAAACCCCAAACAACCCACACCCCAAACCCCAAAGCAAATGACCAGATATTTAATCCAAACCCAAGCTATCGCAACTAATTGGATTTACCTTTTACAACTTTGTATATGCATTTTTTCTTTCTAGAAGAGACTATTCACAAGCCTTTGAATGTTACTGAATGCCCCATTCCTATCAAGAGAAATGTTTTGCTGCTTTGCTGATATGGATTGCAGTGGTTGGCCTCGTGATTCTTGCTTAGGCACCAAAATTGCGCAAGTTCTGTGCTGCCCTCTGCTTCCTAGCTAGGTGAACCACCCCTCCTCCCTCCTGTTTTTTAGTGACCGACAGTTTTAGGTGGGAGGGAAATCAAGTTGCAATAATCTGATGGCATGCTTTTGACATTGCTAATGAACTCATAGCATGTGAAACGCCTGTATCTAGATCTTGTCCAACTTCTCCCACTTACGTTACATCCCTTGTGCAGGTTCACTAACCATAGGGTTATCAGCCAGAGAAAATGCTGTTCCATAATTTAAAGTACAAGTACACTAATGGAGTTTCGGAGCAATAGAAAAGAAGCTTCTATTCATCACTCATCAACGTCTTCCTGCTGTTCGGAGACTAAACATGCACAAAAACAGTAGGAGGTTGTTATGTTCCTGTTAGCAGCTACTGCACAGAAAAAGAAAATCCTGATGTGAATTGTGCAGCCTGTCAAACTCAGAAACATCACACAACTCTGACAGCCCTCCTCTGCATTAAATTTAAACATCTACAGCCTTGCAGTTCAGAAGGTGCAGTGGTAACAGCAGCTCAGGAGCCAAAATGGTAGACCCAAGTGTTACTATCAACACAGCCACATGGCATAGACGTAACGCAGTGTAATATTGTAATATTCCTGCCCTATGTCATCTCTGCACTGGATTAAACACATGCTATTGCTTTACGGATTTTGCAAATCTGACCAGGAATCTATGTTTGGTTACATTTTTTTGACTTTTTTTTTTTTTTTTAATTATACAGTACTAAAAGCATTGCCTGTCTTCCTTTGATTTATTTTGGAAATTTGATGTCTCTTGCATAAAGCCCTTATTAAAGCACAAATTTTTTGCGACTTTGGAGTCCTTTCAGAGGGTACATCACCCTGACATGGAGGCTGTTTCTCAGCACGTCGCTGCCTCACTACACAGTGAATCTCCTAGGTAAGCGCAATGTACCAGCTCATGCACAAACTTTGAGCGACCTGGGGACCAGGTTATTTAAGGCTCTGTGCCTAAGTGAGTGTTCCTATGTCTGTGTTGGTGGGCACCAGATCACTTCAGAGTCACAGGTCTGGCTGCATGTCTCAGTAGCTCTCTGACTCCTTCCCTGGCATGCACCAGCTCCTCCGGCAGCCCAGAAAGGACAGGGACTGTGTAGGCTGGGTTGGAGCCATGCATAGGTTGGACAAGTGAAGACCCAAGCTCGAGTCAAGACAGGAGGAGTGCTGGCAAACACCTCTCTGCACCCCTTCACTGACCTTGGGCTTACTCCGTCACTGGTGTCTCAGACTTCAGGCTTCTGCTGAGCCTGAAAAACTCACCTTCTCTCCAGCACACACAGGAGGAGGCAGGTGACCGGAAAAGTTTATGTTGTTTTCTGTAGGGTGTTACAGAGATGCTGTGTTTGTTACAGATATGTGCAGTTCAGTGCATCTTCTCAGTCGCACAGGTCATTAGAAATAGGGCTGGAGAACTTGGATCTTTTTCCCACACATGTGCCAGTGAAGAGCAGCATTCTTTCTGCCTCATTGAAGAGAGTTACTTCTCCTTTTGCAGAGCTTTGCCTAATGCTGTATATAGCATGGTCAGGAGGAGATGGAAAAGGTGCTGAGGTGGATTTTTCCGAAACTCTAGGCTTTTTCACCTGGCAATGACAACATAAGGCATCTTCCTGAAACTAGACAGAATCTCCTGCCTGGTGGTGCACAGTGCGGTCAGCAATAATAGAAGCAGAGAACTTGAACTTACAAGTGCAAACAAGCACGTGTCTATTTGATCTAAACTGGCTTGAGAGAAAGGAGCATCCTCATTGTTTTGGGCTCCTCTTGGTTGACTAGAAGGCTAATGAGGTAAAATTTCAGGGTAGCCAGAAAGATTCCCTAATGCTACAGCCAAAGGCCACATAGGTTAAAATGTGCGGTGGGAGAATCAGAAAGAAATTGTGTAGCAGAGAAGGGAGGAGTAAGAGAGATGTACAGTGCCTTGAAGGACACACAACTAAGTCTGAATTTAATGTGTCTTGAAGAGAACAGCAGGTTGAATTATACATTCCTGAAGACTTCTATGTACAGCAGGATGCACAGATTTTCTGTTGATGCTAGTATTAAATGCACGTTTTTTCTGTGCAGCATATCATAAAGTCTCCAAACTAGGAAACCTTCATTTTGCAAAGGCAGCAGACATCCAAATGTATGGTCTTCCCATGGGTACGCTGTAAAGTTTCTGAGCTTGGATAATTGACATTGCCAGGGAAGATCATGAAAGTGCAAACACCCTGTATTCTGCTAGGGGACTTAAGACTCACATTCTGAATTATGATAATAATAATAATCATCATCATAATACAAAACACTCTTTTAAGACAACAGCGCTAGTAACTTTACTTTGCTTTTTCCTGGGAGAAGGTTTTAATAGACTACAGCTATGTAAATGTGGGACCACATCAGCTACTTTCAAAGCCTTCACATATGCTGTGTTTGCATTCCCAGCTAAGTGTTACGACAATGCTCTTTTGCATAGAAATTTTTACTTCTAAACTTTTCACAAACTTTGTATCCAACAGCAGTTTTAATACTGTTGACTGGTATTATTGTGAATTTCCATGCAACTCATTTGGTTGCACAGTTGCTTGTGCCAAATGCAAACCTGTGATGTCTAAGTGGCTGCCAACACTGAAGGTACTAGAATAAACTATCTTCATCAGATGTGTTATTAGAGATGGCTTCCAAAACCCTGCAAATGATAGTATAAATGCACAAGAACTGTAGGTTAATGAACCAGTAAGGAAAATAAGACAAATGTAGGGCAAAATAGCTGACAGATTTAGAGAGGAACATTTTGAAACTTAGATAGCTTAATCCAATGCACATCCTAGTTTTGCTTGTATACAGCAACAGACCTACGTGGGAATGTTAGTGTTTATTTTTCTACTAAGATTATGCTTATTTGGAGTGGAAGGATATATTATGACTAATGTCTGAAATAGTGTGATCCAGATACACTGCTAATTGTCTTAAAAGAGCTTCAGCTGGAGTGCTTTGTCCACTTGATCCCCTCATTGGCCCCTGTTTTGACTAAGAGGAAACATCTGGAAGTCCAGTAGCCATAATGAAAACAGTCCCTCTTTGTGAACATTACTATTTGTATTAAGGAAGACACACTGTTAAAAATTTAGTCTCACCAAAGGTAGTGTAAAATCAGCCTCCCTCCAAATTCTGCAGGGAGATGGAAGAAATTTCACTGGAAGTTGTGAGTTTTCCAGTACTGCCGTCTTAGCAATAAAGGTTTAGATATTGGTCAATAGGGTTTGTTGGGTTTAAGGATTAATAAAACAACAAAAAACCCCTCAAAAATCTCTTGGCCTTCTTTGCCTCACTGCAATGAATTCAAAGTCAATCAGATGCTGAATCAATGACTGAATACTTTTGGGAAGCTAAAAATATTTTTTTTCATTTAAAAGGTGGACAATGATAGCAGTGAATCCATGAAGACATCTCTGCAAGGCAGTTCTCCTGCAAAGACAATGTAAGTTCACCTCTGATCTGTACATACCAATTAAATCTTCTATTAAACCAAGGAAGTCAAGGCTGGTGCTTGTCTTCTTTCATTTGCCTCCTCAGAACATTCGTCTTGTCATCTGGTGTTGCTTAGTTACCCCATGGTCTCCTGAACATCCTCAGTAGCTTTGAAAGGAGGCTGAAGTTCCCTCCTTGTATCAGGCATGTAGACCTAAGCACCATTTTCTGGTAGCCACTGCAGTTGAACAAAGCTAGCCATATATCTTGCTAAACTATGGGATTTTTCTCCGGATTCATGCAAAAGAATGATTTATTTTTTTTCAAAGTGAGCATAACATTCAGGTAATACCCTGTATTTTAGCAGCTACTTTCAAGAAAGAAGGAGTGTGGAGAAACGTTACAGCAAATTGTAGCTTTGGTGTTTATATGAGTGCAAAATATAGAAAAGACTTCAGAAGCGACTGCTGGCCTCAGAGCAGCAAAGCACGCAGGAGGGCTGAGACTCTGACTGGGGCTCTGACTCTGACCAACTTTTCCCCTTTTCTCCTCAATTTCTATTTCTAAGTTGCATGGGATTTTTTCAAGAAGTGCTTAAATGAATTGGCACAAGTCCCCTTGCCCACTTAAACACTCAAGTGAAATGGTATATTTTTACACATCCAGCACATTTAGACGCTATTTTGAGGACCTGGGCAGCACGCGGGCTGAGTAGTCAGGACACGCAATTTTCTACATTTAGTTTACTTGTTACCAGCCAGTCCAGGTTGATGGAGACTGACATTTCTTCCTGGTGCCTTGTGACAGCTTATGTGAACGCAGCAGCTGATCTTAAGTGGGTATCAGTGTCAAAACAGTCAATCAATATTGCCAATAAGTGGTAGCTTTACTGCAAATCCTCCAAGCAGAGAGACTAAGACTCAGGGAATACATTGACTACTTAGCCCTTATCTCTTAAACACACAGTGTGGCTTGAAGGATGGGCCGTGGCAGCAGCCTGAGTTTGGTGGTTGATATCAGTAACTGCATCCTGGAAGCGTGCCCCTTCTGGCTGGGGTAATGGTGCTGCTGGGGACTCGGTGGCCTTCCCCTGCCGCATGGCAGGACTGAAGATGGGAGCAGAGCAGCGTGCCAACTGTGAGCAACAACAGCTCCATCAAAAGAGGCAGTGATGTTTATAAGGAAGAAAAGAAAAAAAAAAAATAATTCCATGTACCTGGACAGCTGAAGTGCAGACGGCAGTGACATTTAAAGGAAGATACATATGAACTATGTCTTTCAAAATCCAGTAGTCATTTATAGATATAGACATGCCAGTTAAAGCAACTAAACCTTGAGACTACTTTAATAATACTTACATGATTAAAGATACAGCAACTGCTATGCAAGGCACCAGCTAGAGGGAAAAGACATTTTTTTGAGACGGGGTGTGCTAAGTGGCAGATGACCCTGGAACAGTTTAGTAAGTAACAATCAGATAAAAAAGTGTCTGAACAAAGGAAACCCCCAAAGCTTGTGACTGTAAGAATGAAGAGTGTAAGACCTCAGGCAAAGACAGTGGAGGACAATTACTTCAGAGTTGATAGACAGTGTTTGCAACTGTATGACACATCCTGGCTAACACCGTATTATTTGTTCTAGTTTCTGAGAAATTTAAAATTCCCTAATAAATACAAATGACTGTAAAGACTGATAATGTTTAAGTGAAAAGCTCTAAGTCAGAGGGGCTGCTAGGTGCTTATAGTTAAAGAGATTATAAGCATGCATGTTGTTTGCAGCTCTCTGGCTTCGGTTCCCAAGGGGATTAGAGAACCTGATGTCTGAGTAACGGGATGCAGGATTTTTAAAAGGTTCCTTGAAGTAATTAAACAAACGAATGGTGCTGTTAGCAGCATGACTGTTGTGCCCATTGGGAAAAATATTTGCCTAAAAACCCCTATAAATGCTATAACACGAAGAGGACAACATACATCACAAGATGATGTGCAAATCTACCAGATTCATTTAAGTATCTTTTTGAACATACATATTTTTAACTACACGATAGAATTATCCAAAGTATTACTCCAATATCACAATCTTGTACAGATTGTGCTCATCAGTGTCTGAATTTAGAGGTGAAATGAGCACGGAGGAGGAGAAGGGAAATTCCAGCATGTGTTACAAAGTGTACAGGCAAGCTATTTTGAGGAACAGCTTCATACATCTTCAACACATGGCAAAAAACCTAAAAAAGTTATCTAACTTTTATACTTTGACAGTGTTGTGGCTAAAGTTTCAATTTTTGCTGTCTTCTGTGATTTGTTCAGAGGGAACAGTTCTCTTCCAGACAACTTTAGCAGGGAAATGCTCTTGCATTTTCATGGGAAAGTGCGAAAGTAATTCTGGCTTATTAAACTGTTCCAGGGAAGGGTTTCATAGCATCACAGAGATGTGAAATGTCAAGCATCTATATACTGTATCCCATCCTTCTGCTAATGCCTAACTATTCACTGTGCTATGCAGAGTGTGTTGTAACCCATGCTTATTTGACCCAAGGGACCGGGCTTGCCATAGTATTGACTGAATATTTTTTCCAGCGTTCAGTCTCCGTTTTCTTCTGCTTTATGTTCTTGAATATAAAGTTGCCCCTTCTGGGTGAAGCCCTTTTCCCAGCTCAACTCCCTCCCATGTCATTAGCACATGCTTAGTGTAAAAATCTTTCCCACCCTTAAAAAGCAGTATACTTGAGCTGACGAAAACACCAAGTTGACCTGGAAAAGCAAATGAAAATCAGCTCTGTTTATTGAGTGAATGCATGAGGAGAAGTGTGTGTGCCTTCTGTGGGGAAGCACAGCAGGGCCCATGTGCCATGGCAGGGCAGAGCCAGCCAGAGCTGAGGTTGGAGCAGCGCCAACCTCTTCCTGTGGGACAGAAACACCGATTTCCATTTCCTGTTGCCTTGTAAAAGTCCAAGTAAACCACAAAAATGTCAACATGCTCAACATCAAAGTCATTGCTTTGTCCAGGAGAAATCATTCTTTTAAATGTTAATTTCAGTGGAAAAAAATACAAATATACTTTGGGTCAAGCCGGATGTAATTTCTTGTCTTGACCAATGAACCAAAAACCTGGTTCATCTGGTACTCTTATTTAAACTCTAAAATATTTAGAGACCTGGCCTGTTCCCTGAGGTAGCTTCCCAATCGTTTCCTTGTGATCAGTATTTCTTCCTGTATTCGGTTCTTTATTGCCTGTGGCTGAAGAGAGATAAGATAGAAAGACTATGGATCTGACCCAAGGTTAGTACTATTCAAGTGAATATCAAACAAGGCTCTCAGAAATTTCAATTTTGAAAAAACTTTCAATTTTGAAATTGTTGCAGTCTGAAAAGGTATAATTAATGTGTCAATGAGCTGGAAGAGTTTCTCTGACAGCCTTATTTGACGTTGATTGAATAATGCACATCTTGGGGCACAGAAAATTTATTTTACTAATTAGTGAAAACGGTAACTAAATTCATACAGTTTAAAGCATATCAACATATCACTCTCTTGTCTCAGAAAAGGAAGTCTTTGGAAGCTAAGATGTGTTGAGGAGAGGTTTGTTGTAAGTTCTTTGCTTTTTCTGAAGGTCTGGCTTTCTCATGGACTGACAGTCAGGAGGGACAAGCACATTTAGCCTGGATTCATACCTCCTGGATTCATACCAGCGTTCTCACAAAGTTCAAAGATGGCAGGTCCCTGACTTGGTTCTGGATCATCATAATATTAAAAAGAGCTTCGCGCTCCCTGCTTGCAGGGCAGGACCGGGAGGGATGGAATGCTATAAATGGGAGTGGAGAGAGAAAGAGGGACCTGCCCTTTTGGCAATGGAGCTGCATCCCTGGAAAACAAAATGGAAGGCGCAGCATCTCTGCAGTCCTTGTGCTGCTTCAGAGCCATGATTTGATTCTCCGGATGCTGAATGACAAGGGAATGATTCTAGCAAAAATTGGTGAATTCTGTGGCAATTATCGTTGGCTCTGGAGACTGCTATGAGATCATCAGAAATGCTGAGCATTGTGTCTGGAGATCTGGGCTGCAGGGGACAAAAAAGATCTGATTTTATTGGAAAACCTAATAGAGGAGTAATATGTGGGAGGGGAGAGAGGAAGGAGATGAAGAGTCTAAGGATGTTATTTTGTCATTTCAATCTCATCTTTGTTTTATTTATTTTTTAATACCAACGAGACTTCTCGTCTCAACTTTTCCCTGAGAAGACATGAGACGTTCCTGGACATTTGGCCTTTGGAAGAACGAGGAGAATGAGAGGACACCGATTTTCACATGCAATGTCACTTTCTCACTCCAGCAGATCCCGCATCAATGGGAAAAAAAGGCGCTCCATCTCCTTTTCCTTTTTACTGATCCCAGAAGTGTAAGCACACGCCTGGGACTCTGGGAGTGACCCAGAAGCTGCAAGCCTGACCTTGGGGCTCCCCTATTTTCAATACCTTTGTTTTCTGTCAGAGCATGGGGGTGAGGGTGTTGCAGGGAGGCCATCGGTCCCACAGGGTGGCTGTAGGATGCCCAGGAGTCCCCTCTGTAGGGATCCACTGTGGCCACTGGCTACAGGTTATCTGGGCTGTGAGTGACAGTGCGACAAATTATATTGGCTGCTCAAGGGAGATGAGGTGCATATAAAAGACTGAGTTTTTAGCAGTATTTCCTTGTCTTTCCAAGTGAAATCCCTCTGCCGCCTTTCCTCTCTTTCTCTTGTTTGTCATATGCTGCGAACAGCTGAGGCATCATGTTTTGCTGTATTTCACATAATAACACTGAGGTATTGCTTTTGGGTTAAGAAATAAAGAATGTGATCCAGAAAAGATCTGGCTATGAAACACAGTGAAGAAAGTAAATATCTGTGTAGTAGCACTGGGCTCACAGGCAAGTCAGTAGTCATTTAAAAAAATTATAATAATTAGATTTCATGAAAAATGTATGCTGCTGTGGAAGGGAAGGGAGAGGGAGAGAAACACGTCTTGTCCTTGCTTCAAGAAGGTCCTGCGAGCACAGGTGGCAAGCAACAGGGCTAGTTCTGTTGTTGGCATGGCTGGGGAGAGCCATAGGGGCTGCAGAGAGATATCGGTGTCAGTAGCCAGGGCCAGAGCCAGCCTGCTCCAGCCGGAGTGAGGTGGAAAAGACAGCAGAGGCACAAAATTAAGCCGGAGCGGTGCTGTGTAGCCAGCTTCTCAAGTGCCGAGTGGCAGCAGTGTCCACTGGCCAGCATCCTGCTGACCCGGCTTCTTGCCCTCCTGGGTCCTTTGAATTTTGTTTGGGGTCTGGTTGTATGCAACAAGGGTCAGGACTTGGATTTCCAGTATGTACCAGCATGTCCATATCGGCAGACAGACTGTGCGCTGGAGGCAGCTGGCAGCATTGCCAGCGGTGAAGCAGAACGGTGGCTGTAGGCACTCATCTAGTACTTTCTCAGGTAACTCAAAATGAGAAGATGCAGGGTTGTAAATTCTCCCCTTCAGTCACTGCCAAAGGAGTTTTGGGTGTAATCACTCTGTTTATAGATCAGAGTAGCACTAGCTTGAACAGCTTGTCCTTTTGGCCTGTTTTAGGAGAATCAACATATATAACTGCTGCCTCCCACATCACAGCCATCATCGCTCTTGATGCATTAAAAACGGCTCCCCATTTAGCTGTGTTATTCAGAGGGAGGATCTGCAGGCTTGTCTTGGTTGAGGATTTAGCTGAGACACCAGAATAGCAAGCTCTAGCAGCCAAACGGCACTGAAAACCTGCTGCAAGATCCTACTGTCGCCAGTGTGTGGGAAAAGCCATGGCTGTGGAATAGGGGATGAAATGATCACAGTTGTTGTAAAAGAAGCTGAAGTGTGTGTCCTTTGCCTCCCCCAGCTTCTCATGGCACAGTCACAATCAGGGGCCCAAACCCAGCCTGAGCTTATTCTCTGGTTAACGAGATGGTGTGTCCTGCTATGTGATAGAGGGGCCCCGGTAGAGCAGAGGCAGAAACAAGAAGTAACCGAGTACAAGAATTAAATGAAAAAAATATTGGGCATTCAATGCAGTGCAGTGTAGGGAAGCCTGGGCCAGCTTGGTTTTCCAGTGGTTGCTCCAGCAAGCTCAGAACTGCAGTAAAGAAGAAAACAGAGATATTAAAGGTCTGCCATGTACTGAGGTCTCCAGTTTAGAAGTGGCAAACCACCACTCTCTCCGTCAGTACTGTGTAGAGTGAGCCCTTCCTTCCTTCAGGTGGGGCTTGGGCCACAGTATCCACGTCCCCATCACTAACACAACCTTTCTCATTCTTCATGCAGAGTGGCATTTCTACGGCAAAAGACACCTGTATTTTTTTTCTCCTCCAGTTCTGGGTTTACTGAGCTCTGACATACACCAAGAAATGAAAGTTAGACAAGCAAAAGCCGTGGTGAAATCAGATGAGTGTCATGAAACTTCTGACACCTGGTTTGGGTGCATCTCCAGCAGAGGATGCAGCTCCTGGCTGCCAGGCACCAGGCTGGATGCTGTCAGGACCAGCCTTCTCCTTGCTGAAGACTCAGGAACGAGACCGAGCAATGCCTGGTATTTATAAGGGTCTCTACAATATAGAAAGCCCCTATATCCCTTTTGCCCTACAAATAAGCATTGCAGAAAATGAGCTGCTTCCCATCCTTTAGGAGATGCAGGCAGGTGAGCTGGTGCTCCTGTGGGAGGGGCACCAGAAGTTCAGTTTGAAGAGCACTTTTGCTGCTACCTTCCTCCTGCAGTTGGCCACATCTTTATAAACAAGTGGTCTTTTCACATGGTTTTCTCCTGTGGCAGACTTCTCCACATCTTCTCTGAACACGTGTGGGCCTGGAGTCTGAGTATACTGGGCTGCTTCATCTTGAGACCAACTGGAGCAATTCGTCCGCAGTTAACGTGACTTTCGTGGGGCTGCCCACCAGCCACACTGTTCACACAATGAAGGCTGAAGTAACTGCCCTACCACCATAAAATACTAAGCTCAAAAAGCATCCTCAGTAGCACATCTTATATTAATAATGTGGTATATTATTTTATGGTCTAGTTTAACAGTCCTCCACCTTCCTTTTCCTAAAGTTATAGCTGACAAGTAGGTGAAAGATCACAGAACGTCTCCCTTGAACTTTCCATCTGACCCTGCTGCTTGTCAGCAGCTGGCAGGGCCGGGAGAGTGAGGAAGCTGGGGGCCCCGGCCGGCGGCATGTGCGTGGCTGGGGGACGCGGCGTCTCGCATGCCATCCCTGGCCCTACGGAATGCCGCAAGCCGGACCATGTCAATGCTGGCTTGCGGCATGCCACGGCCGTAAAGCAGGTGCGCGAGATGCCTTTGGCTCTGGCGGCCAGCACGCCACATGCCATACCCCCCTCGCTCCCTGCCTGCGGCAATGGTCACCCCTCTGCCGCAGCCCCTCGCACGCGGAGCCCCAGTGCCTTGTGAGTACCATAAAAGCACAGGTAGCTATAAAGAAGACTTGTTAATGAGGCACAACTCCATTTCAGCTCTTTACTCTGCTATGTTTTCCGATCCATATTCCACCTCATGCACATTTGGAATTAAAACTTAATGGCAATAATTTTAAAATGCAATAAATTGCGGTGTTTCTTGTTCTTCATGATTCTGCTTGTGAGACCAAACTAAAATTTAACTGGAAGGAAAAAATTTGGCGGATATAAATACTCTGGAAAAAGCGCAAAGCAATTGCCAGTAAGGGAAACCAGCAAAATTATGCAAACAGGGAAAAACAAAAGCATCAAACAGAAATTGTGACTTGGAACTACTCCAAATCTGGAACCAATAATATGGGGGTCTCACTGTGGGTGAGTGAGAAGGGAAAAGGGAGAGATTAAAAGGTGAAGAAAGGATGCAGTGAAACAAAACACTGTGGTTTTTTCAGTACTACATTCTCCCCTTCATTCCTTGAAATAGTCATTAAATAAACTTTGGCTCTGCAGAAAATTCAGGGCTCTTCATTGTTAAAAACAGAGCCCCTTTTTCTGATATGTAGCTCTACATTATCTATTTTAAAAGGGACTTCCCTAAGAAGCACTTGTCAAAGCCAGAGTCAAGGGGACAATTCACAGTGAATCACTTATTCAGCACATTTTGCCTCATTTTCTGTTCCCAGATTGTCCAAGAGGCAGTTGTGATTCCTTCAAATATATTGGAGTTTACTCCCAGAAGGTTTTAGGGGTATTATTTTTAGACTGGATTCATGACTGAATATGATACTTGCTATTTGATCTCTGTTGGCCAGTTATTATTAGAGTCACGCAACTATTCACAGTTGAACTAGACACAACTTATTTAAAAAATGCAGTCTAATTTCTGTTTGCAAATTATCCCCAGTGAAGTCAGGTTTTTGTGGGGCTGTTTATGTTTCGCATTCGATGAGCCATACATGCAAAGAGACACAACCAGGAAGGGCCTCCAAAGAAAGGTAAGTATGAATATTTGGTATTCATTTCTTCTCATTTCAGCAGCGCGGCACTATGTCAGCTTCCTGATCAGAGGACGAGCATCACATATAGTTTGTTTACATTCATGAATTATCAGCTAATATTCATAAATGTTCAATTAATTTACAATTCAGATGATAAACAGAAGTCCACTTTTGGTGCAAATGCTCCTTTAAACATTTACTGACTGCTCTTCAGCAATGTCTTGTGAACATCCTCATGAATATGATTCATTTATTTACACATTTTCAACCACTCTGGTGAAAGGAAGGATGGATACCAAACCAGTGAATCACAAGGTTTTGTGCACAAATGCCTCTGGTCTATAGTGGGGCATGCCACTGTGATGTGATACGTAGCGGCGGCTGGCCGTGTAGCTAATCAAAGCATCGTAAAATCATTATGGTTGGAAAAGACCTTTAAGGTCATCAAGTCCAACCATTAACCTAGAACTGCCAAGTCCACCACTAAACCACATTCCTCAGCACCACATCTACACATCTTTTAAATGCCTCCAGGGGTGGTGACTCAACCACTTCCCTGGGCAGCCTGTCCCAGTGCTTGACAACCCTTTCAGTGAAGAATTTTTTTTCCTAATATCTAATCTAAACCTCCACTGGTGCAACCTGAGGCCTTTTCCTCTTGTTCTAAACTAAATATTAGCCTGTGTAATGGGGGGAGATACACAGAAGAGCAAACTTAAAGCATGTTGCCAGTAAAGCAAGCGCAGAAATGCCAGCAGATGACAGTCGGGCCCCAAAGCCACGCAGCAGGGCAGTGGGGAGTGACCATTTTGTCTCCCTTTCTACAGCTGTTTTACAGATTTGGTACCCCTCTTCACTGAGAGCCAGATCAGCCTCAAGCCTCCCAACTGCCTGGTGCTTGTACTTATGCAATAGCGCTGAACAACAAAGTCAGCAGGAAAAATGTGCAAACACTTTACCATCAAAGACACATTCAGCAGTACAACACTAATAACGCAAAACTTTCCACTAGTTTTAAGAAGGGAATTAGGCCCTTGGCTTACTCGGAAAGAACCGGCTGCAGATCATGCTTATTCCTTTCACATCCCAAATAAAGTTCTAGTGAAAGACTTTTTTAATTAAGCCGTTAGTATCGTAAGATTTTGATTCAAAAAGGGAAAGCTCTACTTAACATATTTTGGTGAATGACAATATGAGCACACAAAATCTGCGATTTTAGCAATGACGGTAAATAATACAAACCACTGGTTTTTGGAATACTGCTCTTGTTCCCAGGCTAGTTAGCAATATCATTATCTTACTTGGGAAGCTACAGAGGATGGTTTCTACCTGCGGACACTGGGGTCTTCCCTGGCTCTGCTCCATGGGTTCTATTGTGCCCGCGGACGGTGTCCCTAATTCCTGCTTATAAACTGAGGATTGGGCATTGAGTTGGGAGAAGATCAATGTCAGCTTGAACCCATTGCCTTCTGGTGAGTTCATGGCCTCATGTGAGGTTGGTGAAAGCTTTTTTTCCTCCTCATTCTCAGCTTTTCTGTTACTCACATTAGCCCAGGCTGTTTCAGAGGTAAATATTTTCTCTGAAGTACCTTTGATTATTTTTCTGAGAAAAGACTAAGCACATTTGGAAAAAAAATCTCTGGAGCTATCATAACAGCGGTAAAGCTGGCAAGAATAAACGTTTCAGCTGTGCAGTGCCCAGAACACCAAGGACAGAGTTTTCTGTTGAAAGGAATAAGTGGATGCTTGTAAAAAAGGCAGACCCATAAAAGTATAAAGGCTCCACATACTTTATACTGGATGTCAGCTCACTTCAGGATGTAACTGAAAATGCTGCATGTGGTCCGTAATAGACCCAGTGCTTGTGGCCTCAGGTGACTCTGCAGCTGCGGCTGCTGTTGCTCTGCCCATGTGCAGCGAAACCGCTGCTGTGGGCTGTCCTCACCTGACATGTCACTGCCAAACATGTCAGAGGCTCCTCGTGCACCTTGTCCTTATGGCCAACTTGGCCCAGTCATTGGGATGGCTAGAGTCAATACCCTGCCACTGAAGAGAAATAGTCGGCTTATCCTGAGATGGGAAAGCAGAGGAAAATGGTTGCTGGCAGTGGTTTAGCAGGTAATTTCACCAAGTATCAACATTTACTGAAGTTCTGATTTCAGAGGTACGTTGGGAGGCTGTATCTGCCAAATCCCCACGAAAACCAGTCACTGCCATTACTTGCAGTGGAGCAGTACCAGGGACCTGTCTTCATCAGCAGCTGAGACATGGGATGGGTGGGGGTGGCTGGCACATCCACCCATGGATTCACCACCTTAGGCCTGCAGGCATGTGAATAAATAGGAATGTGTGCAGTTAAACACATATTCATATTTCCCCATGTCTTCTGTTTACAAAGAAACCCAGCAGTCTGCTGTCAGTCAAACCTCCAGCCAATGCCTCATTTATTCGTGCAATTCTTTGCTTAAAGAGTGAATTGCATATGAAATCAAAACAACACCTCATGCTGAGTTCAGTAAACATAAATCAGATTTCTATTTGCCTTCGTTTCCCCCTGGGCGCCCATGCTTTATATAGGCTACAGCTACAATAGCTTTGTTAAGAGATTTGACTTAGGCTCTATTAATACCATTATCACCCTCGCAGACATGGCATAGTTTGCTATCTCTTTTATAAGTTCAGTAACATTTTTACATCTGTCATACTTCTTTTCCATTGGTAATTAGTGGGTGAAAATGAGAGTGCTTCACCTCGCTGTCCTCTGAAAAAAGTCACAAATTTCATGGTAGCTCAGTTTTACAAACTGTGTGACACGAGAACATTTCTAATTAATACTGTTATTCCTCAAAGAGAAATGTTCTTAGTAGAACAAAAAAAAAAAAAACCAAAACCCTGCCTGTTCAAAAATTACTCCAGAAAGTCAAGCAGAACGATAAGCTAAATGAAATTTTGATAGAAGCAGGTGCCTTGCCACAATGGCAGAGCTTCTTAATTGCTTCTTTTGAAATAGCACTTCTGTTGAAGAATTAGGTCTGTTTAAGTAAGTAGAAGTACAGTAATTTCTGAGGCTAAACTGCAGTTAGAGACAACAAGGTGCCTACTCTAGCCTAGTGCACACGAACACAGCAGCAGCGAACATGAGGCAGAGAGGCAGACTCTTCAGGATGGAAACTGCAGAGAGAACTATTTAATGAAAGCACAGACTGACATCCTTTCGAAGATGCTCCTTTTTTAATGAAACTCTACTTCTTGTCACGAGAATGTAGCTATTCAAATAGCCCAAGCCAGACTGAAGTTTCAGCCCAGGAAGGCCCATGGCTTTGCTGCAAAGGTGATGCTAGGTGCTGGCAGGGGGTCCTGCGCGGCCCAGCTGTGATACCCCAGCCCGGGTCACATCATGCCCTTTACCTGGCACTGAGCTTCTGCTGGGACCACCGAGGGCCAGGGGACAGGAGCAGAGGGACGTGCATTAGTACTTCAGGCTGATTTCTTTTAACTTTTGACCCACTCCAGGTGTCCCTTTTGTCCTGATACTCTGGCCTTGATGGCACAGAGCAAGGTCGTGGTGTGAGTAATGGAGTCAGGTAGGCAGCTCCCGAGGTGCTGGCTGTCCCTCTGGCTTTTGAGTATGCTTTTTGTCCCAAACTGCCTCAAGCCATTGCCACACCAAAATTATTCATTGGAAGACTTTGCCTTGAGGGAACTGCAAGCTCTATTTCTTTAATGGTTTTAATGGTCAGAATTGTGCCAGGTCAAGCCGTTTAACTGTGTATTTAATTAGTCATCTGTATGCATGCAACTTAAAGGCGTTCAGCTGTGTTATTTTATAGAGATTAACTAAGTGGGCAGTAAATCAACTATGCCAGCAATAAAAGTATTTATAGCAGTATTTTTTTTTTATTTTTTTTTTTTACTATTATTGCTGCACTGTTTGTACTGGTAGAGGTCTGCGGGTCTGCATAAGAATAGTTCTGCTCTTAGAGATGGACGAAACACAGTTTGGTGTTTTGACTGACATAGACTGAAAAAAACAGTGGGCAACACAGAAGGAACTGAAATGTGAAGTTCACAGCCAGACAACCCAGAAAGTTATTGCCAGCTGCAGGCTTGCTGTGTTAAAGAAAATAAACACGCAAGCAACCTGGCCCTGTGGATCATAATTTAAAGAGAAACAGAAGAAGAAATATGACCTGAACTGGTAGGTAGTAGTTCTCTGGCTTGAATAAATCTTAAGAGTATTTGGCTGCTAACAGTTCACAAGTTCGCACTGGCAAAATACTGCCTGGAATCAGTGCAGTTAGCCTCCTGGTCTTGCTTGTTCTGCGAGTGAGCAACCCATTTTCTATGTAAGTGCGATTGAAATGCTGCAAGGGATTACAGGACCATGATCTTGCATAGATAAAATGTGTGTTTGAAGCGGAGAAATTTTTTTGCACCTACATCACATGGAGAGTCCCTCCTAAACAGAAAAAATGTGCTTGTTTTTAGTTTTGCACAAATGTTTTCTGTGCTGCCTTTCACAATAAATCTTTCGGGAGAACACTGGCAGTTTATAATGAGCACTGACCTGTGAAACAGAGGAAAATAGATATTGTTAAAAACCTTGGCTCACTTGCTCAGAGGTCATGTGGCAGGGCCAGGTAACTTTTGAAGTGGTGCATGGGGGAGTTCTTTGAAGTGGTACAAGCTGCAATAACAACACAACTGACCCGAGTGTGTAAGCCTCTTTGCACTATTTGGCATGTTTAGCCCAATAAATAACATCACGAGACATCCATTCCCATCCGTTGTTATTCCAGCATGACCCAGATGGGTGGCCAAAGGGTTTCCACATGTGTGCTTTGCTCTTGGAGAAAACAGGCCATGGAGTCAGGTGTTGTTAATTGATGTTTACCACGATCCTGCCCTCCTCAGCTCAGGTGGAAGCAAAAAGCAGCAGACATCCTTTTGGATCACAACTTTTCAAGCAATTGTTGATGTCTAAATTTCTCCCTCATCTTTCAGTCAGGTCAAGTGTGTGCTTGCTGCCTTCTTTCTTGTTTTTCTGCTATTCCTGCTACAGACACCCAGACAAACGTATGCCACTGTCTGCAAGCACAGTATGTAGCCTGAGGCTTCGTAGTTTAGCTTCTGCTGAGGCATTGCCTCCCATGCATCCTCTTGTGGGTGCTGTGCCTTCAGGAGGTGCCTGTGGGGAGTGGGGGCCGTGGACAGGGTGCAAATCTGTGCAGAGGTGCTGCAAAGCACTTCTGGCTTCCTTAGCTGCTGAGAGCTTGAAATGACTGCCTGGTCTGGGAGGAGGCATGCAGACCTGGACTTCTGATGTTGTGGGAGATGGCTGAAGCCAGGTCTTGCACAAGCCTGATGAGAAGTTAACCTGGGCTGTTGTTTCTGCCCTTCAGTCATAAACTCTCCAGAAATATTCAGCTGTAGGTAGGCTAAAACACTTGATAAATTCAGGTCATGTTTGGCAAATACTTCTATCCAAACAGCTAACCCTGAGTAGGGAGAGAGGATTTTTGAAAGTGTGATTTTTTTTCTCTGTTAAAAAAGGGAAAACAGACCCTCAGGGGTAGCTTTTCCCATTTTGAACCAAAAATGTATTTGGTTGACCAAACCATTTTCTTTGTCCTGAAAGAAATGAAACAATTCACTGCAGGCAGAGCACAAATAGCTTCTGGTCAGCCCCAGACAATCGTCTCAGAAGGGTGGGCATCTGCCTGTAGGCGATGCCTTTTCCCCTGCTCTCCTGCTCTTCAGTTTCCTTTCTGGTTCTACTTGCACAAATTTGTTCCCCCTTCCTAGCTGAAATCACTGTTTGCTCTTCCTACCTATTAAATTAATCAACTGAACAAATCTGCTCCTCTTCCGAACCCAGGGATGTTTTCTCCCTCACCATCCTGCAGTTGCCTGCCTCAGCCCCTGGCTCAGAGGGTGTTCCTGGTGGAGGTGTGGGTGGGTGGGGACACATCACTACTGGCCAGAAGGAGTACACTGGCCTTTACTTCCCTGTCCTGAGCCAACTGGGGTAGGACAATGCTCTTTGACAGATGCATTGATGTGCTGTTCCACTGGCGGCTTCTAGACACCTGGTTTACTCCTCATCCCCTGCCCAAACAGCCAGTCCTTTGGAAATGTAGGAAATGTAGGACTCGTTCCTCTGGTCAACACTGAGCGAGCTCTTTTGTCCTTCTGCACAGGATCAAACCAGAAAGGATAAGAGTTTTCCATTCCCCCTAAAGCCCTTGGAAGCCCTTGCTGGCTTTCGCTGTGCTCACTCGCCGCCAGCCCCTGCAGGAGCTCTGTTTGCTCTTCCTGCGACTGCAATTACCAGCACTCCCCTTGGCAGCTCTCCCACCCTGGTACATTCCTTTTTGTTATGCTAATAGACTTATAACCAGCTCCAGCTTCTGAGACTGTAATACACCCCTTTTGATTCTCTAATCTACTTCTCTCCGTGCATTAGGGCAGAGAGCGGTTTGCCAAGGGCCCGGCAGAACGTGTTTAGCTGACTGATTCTGGTTGTTCCTATTAGATCCTGGCATGCTTCTGAGATTTGTCACTTCCACACAAATCACACTCCTAATCCTAGGGTTTAGCAAAGTTTGGATGGATTTGGATTCTACTACATCTTTTTTCGGGGAGATGATAATGCTCTCTGATGAAAGATCTCTGGATGAAAAGCCTCTGTGCTAAGTATGAGCATAAGAGGAACATCCTTTCTGTCCAACATTCTCTCTTTTTTTAGTTTAAGGACGAGTGCCCATGTTGAGATGGCAGTGTGAGTGCATCGAGGCTCTGAACTTGTACTTGATACCTTAGGGGTGAAGATATGATTTATAGTTGCAGTAGAAGCATGTACAAACATGGACATAACTTAGATCCTGCATTCCACAATGTGGCCCTCACGGAGCTGATCACTCAAATTACACTCCCAGGGAGCTGTGCTTCCTGGTGGAAACTCTTTGAACTGTTCAAGCCTTATGGGACTGTCTTTCCTGAGAACAAAACACAAAGTATTTTCATAAGTCTTGAACAAGACTATATGATCAAAAAAGGTTTCAATCTGATTTTATAGCCATATCCCTCTTTCATTGCAAAGATGGTTGGCCTCTGGAGTGCTAGTCTTTAGCACTTGCATCACTGTACCAGTGCTTTTTATTTTTCCCCCACTGATGCAGGAGAAACACTTGGATTTGTGGAATTATGTCTAAAGGTCACGTAACAGCCAGTTCACTGTATGGAGTTTGGACTGCAATATCACGTGAGGGATATTATGCCCTTCCACATCTAAGCAAAGCACATATCCCACAATAAACACCTATAAAGGGGAGAACACATATCCCAGCATGCAAGACAGTCAGGGAATCCTGGTGTGAAACACAACAAGGGCAGTTCCATCGAC
Source organism: Limosa lapponica baueri (assembly GCA_002844005.1). Classification (NCBI taxonomy): domain Eukaryota; kingdom Metazoa; phylum Chordata; class Aves; order Charadriiformes; family Scolopacidae; genus Limosa; species Limosa lapponica. The sequence continues at coordinate 672,676 of KZ505758.1, read as the reverse complement.
AAACACAGAGGGATTGGGCAGGCGTTCAGGTACAAGTGTTTTTAAATTATTTTGCTAAAGTAAAGCCCTCACCCTTCCTTGCCAACTTCACCTTCCATGGTTCAAACCTCACTGAAAAACTGTTTGGGGATGGGGAAGTTGGAAAGGAAAGATACCCATGGGGTGTCTAACTTTGAAGGCATGGACATCAATGAATATTCATATGCAATTACTTTTTGCATGTCAGAAGTTGAGGGTCAGGTCTATGGTGGCTGGTGTAAACAGCTGCATGCCCGGGCATCACATAAGAACACATGGAAGGGAGGTGGGATGGTTTTTAGTAGCATGAGCGGGGATGAAATGGCATGCCTGGCATGGGATTTCTTCTGGAAGACAGACTACTGCTGCCGCTGCACAGATTGCCAGGCTCTCCCTGGGGTTTAGTTTGTTTGTTTAACCTCTCTCTGACAGTAAATATGACTTGGAAGAGCTTCAAGTTTTGGGATAACACAGGCTTTACTTGATACAAAATGGGGCACCTTTCAATGTGTTGGGGTGGAGCAGATAACCAGCCAAAGCCGAAGGGCCCTTCCATAAAGTGGGTCTTTCCAGCCACCTCTCAGGATGTGAGCACTGATGCTGAGCTTATGTGGTGCTCAGGAGGGCGTATTTTTTGCCCATAGGAAATACTTCTTTTATCCCTGTCTAAAAAGAAAACATGGGCAGTGTTGCCCTCTGAAATCTGCAACAAGAAGCTTTTTTTTCCTGCCTTCCCCACTTCTCCATAGCTCCCTAGTAAAATTTCACTTGGATTACATTTAGCATGCTTGATGGCTTTACAAGAAACACTTATTGCAAGGGAATTAGATGCATTTTGTGCTTGGAAATTTGCTTTGTTGTTGCCGTGCTGGTCCTATTCTTGCCTTTGAGAAGGCAGCTGCTCCCTGCTTCTGCCCTTAACATTGCAGAGGTCTGCTCACTCCCAACTGCTAGAGCTCTTCATGCAGCCAGGGAAGAAAAACATCTGCCTGACAGACTATCGGCAGGACAAGCCTTTCTCCTTAGGCATCCTGCCCCCGTTATTTTTACTTTACTAAACAGCACAGCAATTTAAAAACAAACAAAAAAATAGATCTGCACAAAAAGGACCCAGCAAAAATGGCTGTAAAATGGTCCCAGTATGTGACAAGAAATCAGGGAATTTTTGTGTCCCTGGCCTCAGTAACCCCTGAATATTAGTGTAACAAGGCAGAGAGTAAATTAGGTTTCAAGAGAGAATCCTTCAAGCAGTGAAAAAACTTTTGCCGGAGTAGTCCCACTACACCGTGCAAATCAGGTTTCCAAAACTAATGTGTCCTGGCAGGTACTGCCAGGCACTCAGTTTTCCAGAGCTTCTTCTCCCCTACTCGCAAGGATGGAGCTGGGGCAAGGTGCAGGGCACTAAGACCACTGCCTCTCCCTGCCCTGCCCCACCGCCCTCTGCAGCCCTGTTTTGTTTTACTAATGATGAAAATCTCTGTGGTAATCATTCACCTGATTCGTGCATGTGATCAATTACTTCACTCAGCAACAATGCGGTGTCCGTGTGCAGGTGGTGGGTATAATCACCATGCTAATTGGCAGACCAGTTGCAGTTGGGTTTCAGTTGTTGATTACACCATGCCTTGTATTTTTTTTTAGATAATGCAAAAGTCAGGCTACCCTGCAGGTGGGGTTTAGGTTTGTGGCAGTCCTCTCTTTTCAAAAATAAAAGCATTAGCACTCCCCAAATTTTAAAAAGTGATAGTTGCAGTGGGGAGGAGAGTCCAAGTCAGAATATTCAGAAAGCTAACAGTAACAAGGAAACCTAAACCATGCTTTTATGTGATCTTCTGAGGAGCGTGACCTCTGCTTGGCCTGATGTAAACCAGCCCTGATGAATGTGTACTGCCTGGGTAGTCCCAGCTGAGCTGTTTCCAGTACAAGTGAGAGGTGATTAGAGCAGTAAAAAGCCCCCTCCTGTAATTTTTTTTTAATGATCCTGTGGCGGACACTGGCAACCCTGCAGTGCAAGGACTAAAGGAATAGGGGTTCATTTCATTTCTCTGTCAGGAAAAATGTGCAGTCATAATCATATAAAATTCTGCATATTAGCCACTTTCCTTTTACAATAAAGCATCTCTTCAAGAAAAATAAAAATAGAGAATATGGCATAAGCCATGATGACCTCATAAGCCATTATAGCTAAGGAATACACTTAATTCCCTTCTGTGATAGATCTGGAATTGATCTTCTCTTTTTAACAACAACAGTGTGGCTACAGCTTTGCGGCCATGAAATGATCACCGTACGGATAGTAATTTTGCTGTTGTCACTGTACTTAATTTGGTCAGTAGCCAAACTTCACTTTCTGTTTCTCCCTTCCTAGTACCCTGCTCTGTGCCTCAGATGCTGATACATGGTGGCTAACCGCCGTATCTTGCTGGATGACAGCTAGCACCTGTGATTTGGAGCATCTCTGACCATAAACTTAATGTCCCCCTGTGCTGGGGAGACACGTTAGCTTGGGAAGAAGGAGTTTGAGCATCTTTCCATGCTTGAGAGCATTCATTTGCTGCAAGGGTGGGAAGCAATGCACCAGTGCAGTAGGAAATCCTTTCTGTGGTTCCTCCAGGCTCTGGCTGCGTGGGAAATGAGGGAATGCTGTGACCGAATTTGTAGTGAGCCCAGCGTGGGATGGTGCTCCTGGACAGCCTGACTTGCTCAGTGTTCCTCCCAAGTCACTACACTTGAAGGGGGTGTCTGGAAAACTTCCAAGCATCTCATGTTCCTGCAACCAAGGCCAGCACTGGCTGGGACTGGCCTTTTGAAACCCTGTGTTAGTGATACTGGGTCCATAAACCAAGGTGGCATGGCACCAGCAACACAGATTATGGCATAATTTGCAAGCAAGACCTTCATGTCAGAGCAGGAGAGCTGTGTGCCCTTCCTCCTGAGCCTCCTTGCAGCAGATGGGCTGAGGGAATACACCCTCCCAGGGCACAGGGTCTGGCCAGCTCGGTGCCAAGGGCATTACAGGCACAGATGCTATGTGAGGATCCAAATCCAGGCACTGAACAGGATTGCATTGCCCCACGCACCATCAAGTGCAAATGAGGTCCCAGTTAGACCCTATGCAGAGTGGGAACCTACAGGAAAATACAACTGGAGACACCAGTGGGGACGAGAGAGAGTGATGAGATATCATGGCCAGCCTGTGCAGCTGTGGCAGCTGAAGACCTCAGTTTTCTTTTTAGTATTGCAAAGGAAACCTTTGGTGAAAGTTCAAAGATTAATAAGCGAGATTTGGGTATATTTATGGGGTGTTCCAGCCAAGATTAAGTGCAGCAGGAGAGAAAGCATGGGAAGGCCTGTTTGAAGCCTTGCAAGGCAGGCAGTCAAGGTGAGCACCACTGACAGCGCAGAGGTCAGTGCACCTGTACCGAACAGGTAGTGGTGAGCCTAGGAGGAAGGATAAAACACTGTCCTCTTCTCAACCACTCTCCCAGGCTGATGCAATGGGAATTACTTTAACCCTTGCAGTTGGTAAAAACTTCCTACTGCCAGTGCCAGCTCTTGCGGACTATCACAGGCTTCCTTATTACCCTTCAACGTGACATTTTAGAGAGCCTGGAGATAATGACACAGATCAAAAAAGACAGGTTTGTTTAAACAATATTTTCGCAGGCAATATACTATTTCAACACATAACAGCATCTAACAAACAGGAACCTGTATGAAGGTGCCCGACAAAGCTCGGCTTTCATCCCCTGCATCTGAAATAAATGATTACACGGGCAATATTACAAATCAAGAGGGAACACCCAGGCACACTGGAATTTGAATGCTGGAGCAAAATTTTGGCATTGCTACAGTCAAATCATGCACTGACCGTGCTGATGCTGGGATTTTTTGCAAGTCTCTAATGAATTAACGGGACAAATGCAGTTTTCAGCCTTTACTCAGACTGACATGAGTCATTTAAAGATTCCAGTGGCTCCTCTGAAGCACGCTTGGTTGGAGCTCAGACAAATAAAGTGCTGATGTAGCCAAATTAATGAAATACAGCCTTAATTTTACTTGTGGGCTGAAATCAGTGCAATCATTAACCTGTTTGAAGTGCATTGCTGAGTTAGGAGCTAAGACTTTGTAAGAAGATGAATGCAGATTGAACTCCAAAAGCATTTTGCATAAACTTGATAAAGCTTGGAAAATTAGCTTGTCTAAGTCAACATAAATGTCCACAGTCTCATGGAATAAAAGTAACACTTGGAATATCTGCATAAGTCACTCCTGAGTATTGGGAAGGCATGCTAAAATGGGCTTTATTTCATTAATGAATGCAGCCACTTGCAGGGTGAAATCTAGGAAAGTGCTGAACAGAGCACAGCAACAGCACCCAATAATTCAGAAAAGAAAATAAAGATGACAAACTGCAGGGAACTCTAAGCATCTTCTGAATATAATAGCCAAGATACAGATTTTGTTCTGGACACCTTGATTAATACCTCCTACTCCAGCTTAAGGTGCCATGGAACCTTTTAAAGAACACTTTCTTTTACAGAGCTGCTAACAGCATTGCTCTTCCTAATCATCTGCTGGAGCAGGATTTCAGTATTGACTTGGAAAAATACTATATACTAAATCACCAAAACTATTTTCTGGAAGAACTCACTTTTATTTTGATGTTCTTTTATCCAAGTAATAGCACAGGCCAACATTTTATGACAATGGCCTGATTCCTTTTCTCTATTCAGTTTTGTTCCTAATATACTTGTAGTTTTGCCATCAAAGCAGATTAATTTTCACTCTCAGTTCACTGGCGGAGGCATCCCATTACAGCACACATAAAACTCTGTGCGTGTCTGTGGGAGAGCACATGTGAGGGTGTGCACAGCCGAGCTATTAAGAAATTGGCCCACTTGCCTGTTTTTTGATTTTAAGGAAAAATAAGCCATCTTTAATTCGCTCTCAATTTCTCCCTCAAGCTGTTGTGCAAGCTGAGATAACAGCTGCCCTTGGTCTGAAAACCCCTGTGCTGGTTTTCAATCTCTTTCCATGGACACCGGCCTGTTTCTTGTGCTGCTGACACATCGCCTGGCGTTACAAGCCCCGTGCAGCAAGGAGGCCACGGGAAGAGGGGGCAGAAGCACGGGGACACTGCCAGAAACAGAAATCTCCTGCAGAATATGGCCTCGGCGCCGCTGGACAGGCTCAGCAGCAGTTAGCGATGCGGCTGCCACCTTATAAAAGGATACTCTAATAGACCGGAGAAGAGAGCTGCAGTTCCTTTGCAACAGCTCTCCGTTTCACTAAATGATTAGAGTATTAAAGTAAGTGGAAGCCAGCAACAAAATTGCTCCATACATCCGAAATAGGCTGTATGAGGCTTCAGATTTTAATTCTGTATCTTTTATTCTCTATTCTGATTGGGTAGGAGAAATCTGATTTCTCCTTTTCCTGATTTTGGATACTTACATACCTTTTTTCTAGTGGATTAACCCCATTCTCCATCTGGAGGCCTGGGATTGCACCATATTTTCTTCGCTTTTACAGTCAGCTGGAAAATCTCCAGCCCCGAATGGGGCTGTATGCCCTTGGCTTTGACATTTGGTTTCCAGTCTCTGCTAATAATCAGGGTTAATTCCTTTGCTTGTCCTGATGATTTGTGGGTTTTGAATTGCCCTAATTTATACAATGCTTCTGTCTCTGGCCCGGCCCCCCTGTCCTATGGCTGGCATTCCAGCAGCATCTCGCTCTGTGCTGGGAATGTGAGAAGCGTGTCCTAAAATAGGATGCGTCTCTGCTTTGCTTTTCTCTCCCACAGGCAGGACAAGAGCGTGCAGCATGGGCACACCAGTTACCTGGTTTTAAGTCTCCTCTTCCTCCAGAGCTCAGCCTCTATAATCTTCTTCCTCCTCAAACTGGACCTCCACTTTTCCTGTGAAAAGCAGACAGATATACTGGCATCATCTTTCACTGTGTATACAGCTTTCTTTTCTCTCACAGCTGCCCTATACAGTCTGGGCAGTGGGAAAGAAAACCCCAAAATTTGCATGATCAAGCAGCAACCTAATGTTTTATTAAGCCCTGAGCCCCCATCCTCCCTCTTTCCCCCCAAGTCTCCTTCGTGTGTAAAAAGAAGCACCCAACCCAGCACAAGAAGTACCTTGGAATGGAGCAGGCATTGCCACATTAGGCATAAAGATGAAATCGAAAGGTTAAATGATATAAGTGTTAGAGAGCCAGAGATATTAGGGTAAATAATAGCTACAAATTACTTCAGTCTCTCAGGAGCAAGAGGCGGTGTGTGCCGCCCCTGCCAAGAAGGCCATTTAAGAAGTGTAGCAAAGGGAGAAGGGAACTGTATCACGGTTAACTGAGGAAGATGATATGGAAAGTCATCTTTCTGGCCTCTTTTACAGGAGATCAGATGACTGATACCAGCTGATGCATCGCAGAGCTACTTGAAAAATGCAGTGGGTGGTAGATCCTCCAGATCTCCTCTAGAGGCTTCCACTGGGACAAGACATTACTCACCCAGCAACCCTAAAATAAATGAAATAGATCACAGAATCACAGCATCTTCATGGTTGGAAGGGACCTTTGAGATCATCGAGTCTAACCATACATGGAAATGTGAGATGATATGCTGAAAGTAAGCAATATAAATTCTCATATTCCCTGATCCTACTTTGTCTCTGTAACAGCACCCTGGAATGGCTGTAAATTATTTTTAAATCCTTTTATTCTGACAGCACCCTGTCAGGCCCTGTTCTTGTAAAGGAGGACCAGGTGCATGGCTTTCTTCTGAGGAGAGAGCAGTGGGGTGTACCTGTGGCAGTGGGGTACGATGGGCAGTCATGCAGGCTGGGGTAGCATATCAATGGAGAAAACATGAAAATCTCATGTGCATTATGCTTCGTGCAGCTGAATGCACGCCACCAAACCAACACTCTTTCTATGAAGCAGAAAGCTGTTGGGATTTGCTAGAAGAGATGATCAAAGCATCATCATTTGCTTGGCTTCTCAGTAAGCTTTTGATAAGCCCCCCAGTGAGGGATAAGTGGAATCAAATAACTGACCATAAGACAAAAGGGAAAGTACTTTTCCAATTAATATCTGGGTAAGCAATGGGAAAAGAAAAGATCCCAGGGTTTGGTACTATTTATGGTGAAATATTTCAGTGGAGGAATGACACAGGGAGATATGAGAGTTTATGGATATGGAGTTTATGAGACTTAACATATTAATGCTTAAAAAGGGGCAACTCTTTTAGTATGTCTTACAATCTGTGAGCAATCACACACTTCACTGAAGATGGCAGATACCATATCTAAGGATTAAATGAGAGAAGAGTTCAATCTCCCCCAAGTTAAATGACAATTGATCTGGTAGATGCTACCCACAGAATCAAGGGGGTGTTAGATAGATGAAAGAAAAGGCCAAGGGGCAGTAAGTTTTTTTCAGCAGTTTTGGCCAGCAAAAGGCTTAGAGAGGTGAGCAGAAAAGTGCGCCACAACACTTGGGGAAGCTGGACATTTGTCAGTGCTTTGTAAGAAAAAACTGTGCTAGAGAAAGTCTTGACTAAAACATCAATTTCTTCTTCTCATAGAAGCAATCTGCAGCATCCAGAATTGAGGTTAAGCATTTGGGCTAATCACTTTGCAATATCCAACTGAGCTGGGAGAATTAAAAATGGTGACTCTGGGAAGCTGGCAGGGAACATTAGGTTGCTTTAAGCAGTAACAATGCTATGAAATTATTCTTTTTTTCCTTCTCTTTTACCCCTTAATTTCCAGCTTCCAAGTTGTGCTGGTCTGGAATACTCTGTCAGTAGACATACAGAGGGAAAGCCCTCACTGCCCCTTGGTTTACGAGCTTGCATAGTGCCATTGCCTCTGGTGGAAGAGGACTGTATTCTGCAGGACAGAAAGGTTTTTCTAAGCCTTTGCTCCTTCATAAAACTCCCTAGAAGTATAGCCTTCAGAAGACTGGGCAGTGGCTAAAAATTTCTAGTTTAAATGGGAAACAGTGCATCAGATTATCTCCCTGATGTCCACAGCCTAGGGCAGGTCAGTGGCTGAGCATTGAGCACACTTTACTTGGAGGAAGGGAACTGACCAAGCAAGGAATTATTAGTGCATTTGGAATAAGTTTCTTGTTTAATAACAAGACTTACATGTGTTTTCTATGAGCTTTAATTGGGAGAAGGGACAAATGAATGCCTTGCCATAGATGAATTCAACAAGTCCCACGATGGTTTAAATATGCATGGATATTTTGGAAAAGACAAAAAAAATCCCCTGTCAAACCAGAGGTACGTGTAGAAGGGCTGCTCAGCCCAAAGGCAAAAATCTCTTTTTCTTTTTTGCTCTGACCATTCACAGCGGGTTTATGTGACTGTTTATTTGGCTATTTAATAAATAATGGAGCACCTCCCTCACGCAATGCACAGTATTTACGCAGCTGCCTGGGAGCCAGAGACACTCTCCCAACAGGCAAGGGCTGTCAGGAGACCTGGGGCAGTGTTTAAAACATCATATGTCCCTTTGGTTAGACACTCTTGTCCTCCAGCTATGCAGGTTGAAAAGAGCAGAGTTTGTCCCCAGTGGTGCAGCTTGCTTTTTCTCATCCCTCCTCTAATATAAATATTTTAATCCTATAATCAATAGATCAAAATGGAGTGGTCGCAGGGCAAATGACTGTAAACAAATTATTGCCACTTAACTGTTTAAAGCACATGTTATCTGAAATGTCCCGGTTTGGTTTTTAGCAGTGGGAGAACTGGCTTTTTTTAAAGCAAAAAAGAACTTTTGCTTGAAGTTCAGACTGTTTTTGAGTGGGACTGTGAAACAGTTCAGTTCGTTTTCCTTTCCAGTTTCTGGTTGGTGGTACTCCAAGCTTTCATACCGTTCTAGATTCTGAACTATCTATTTCTACCACTTAATGAATTAAACTCCCCAAACATCTCAAGAAAAGCCTCAGAACTGTTAGATTTACTGTTTTTCTTTGTCATCAGGTATTTGGTGTTTTCTGTCTTATAAGTTAGAGTTCTAAGTTCCTGGCAAGTACGAGGAAGAAAATGCAGCTAGAGCCAGAAAGCAGCAGCAACCCTGTCAAAGAGCTCTTGTTCCTGAGATTCCCTCCTTATTTTCTGGCCCTTGGATGCATGCTAGGGGCCCAAAATCTGGTTCTACCAGCCCAGCCCAAGGCCAGCTGATAGAAGGCGGCTGCTTAGGCAGTGCTGTAACATTTACCCTTCTTCTGCGCTAGCACTTAATACAATAGATTATAAATAGCATCTTGCCCTGTGATCAGCCTAGCGTACAGCTGGGAACTCCCCAGGCGCTTATAGTTAAGATCTCTAAAAACCTCTGCTACAGAAAGCCTAAATTATTGCCTCTGCCGTCATGGGGAGAGCTGTTTTGGAATGGGTTCCTCCTGACCTGTCCCAACTCGGGGGTTATGGCATCCCCTCTCCTGCAGAGCATTGCCTCTGTCCTGCTGCACTCTCTCTGAAATGCATGTCTCCTGCTCTGGTGTTTTTCTAAGAAAATTTGCAAGCCAAACTACAGTAGTGTTTCTAGCTGGGGTAGATGGCTGTAGCTTTGGATGTAAATTTGGGGCAGGGAGATGTAGCAAGGGATTTGTCTTTCTGGGGTGGATATCCACATAGCTGGTTTTGGGCTCCAAACTTAGCCTTTGCTGCATCCTCTTGTTTTCCTTGCTCATGGATGGCAGGGGACTCCCAGGCACGGACATGGAGCAGCTGTCCCTCAGCTGGGGCAGTCTTGGCCTTTTCCAGACCAATGCGGGGAGGTGAGAAGGGAAAGGGAGCCTTTCCTCAGGGCAGAGCTTGGGCTGGGACTGTACTTGAATAATTGCAAACCCCTGTTCTATCGCCACCAAAAGATGTCTGCTCTGGCCCAGGTATCCCCTTGTTACCTTTGCTTTCTACCTCTTTTGCCTGTGTTTTAAACAGGTACAGAAAACTTCTGGGAAGCTCTAGAGGGAGATAAGCCAGTCCCCTGTGCCAGGAGGATGTTCCTGCTCCGGCCCCATGGCACCTGGAGCCCCAGTCCCATCCTTGTCCCTGTGAAGCCCACAAAAAGGCATTTTCCAGACCCATAGGTCACTATCCCATTGCTCACTGACACTCCATTGAAAAGCTTTAGATAATTTAAACAAAGACATCTTTTATAAGAGTTAATATTCAGCAAAAAGTAAGCCACACATACAGATGCATTTTGGACAGGGTGTCCCACTTTGTCCTGGTCTGGGCTGTCTACCTTGCTGGCAGCACCCTCAGCCAGCCACCCTGCCTGCAGGCAGCAGGGTCTGCCAGCATGTCCACCGGTGACGTCCTGTCAGACATTGCTCTACACGGACTAGAAAACCCAGGAAGGCTCAGGCAGCGGCTCCCACCTCCTTTTAAATGACAAAGTGATCCTTCTCCAGTGAGCCCAATCCCGGTCAGGGCTGTCTCCAAAAGAGGGTTTGAATTGGACAACTCTGTTTTGCGGATAAGGGCATTTGTGAGCTGTGCTAGAGGGCCTGAGAATTACCCATTTTATTTATTCATTGTATTTATTTATTAATTAATCTTATTTATTAGTACAGACATAGCTATAGGGACCAGAAGAGCCCCATGAATGCATTTCAAAGCAGGCTGTATGCGTCTGGGAAGGGGCAATTTGCACAGGGAAGAAGGGAGCCTTTGTAAACTAGAGATTTTGAGGGTTTTCTGCTGAGAGAGAAAGAGGGTAGGCAGATCCCACTGCTGTTGCTGTGGGAGCAAGAAGCGCAGCATGGCTGGATTATCTGGAAGAGATCGGGTGGAATTTTCCTAAGATTTAGGCAGCATAACGCGCTGGGACTGCGAATGACTGGAGGCAAATGATTCATTGTGCTAAGTACCGTAAAGCCAAGAAAACAGATGTCCTGACTGGACCGAGGACAGAATAACACAATGTATTTAGTAGATTTATCAATAGGATAATGAATATTTTGTTTAGATTGTTGTAAGGTTTTTGTTTTTTTTTTAATGTCCTAAAACATTATAACTACATAAAGCATGAAACCCTCCAGTAACAGTTACCAAAGTCTTTTCCAGACTGAAACACTAACAACATGAGAAATAAGACTTTAAATCTGAATATACTGAGATTGTTACCCAGTACTGTGTGGCTGATTTATACCCATACATTGCCATTGATACCAATGGGACTGAATGGATCTGAGTAAATTGAATATACGGCCCAGTGATTTTGTATTGATGTAGAAAGCAAAGGGCTAAATTTAAAGTTAATACTGACTGGAACAAAAGCCTTTTTTCTGGTGTTACATGTATAAAAAGTGCTATATGCCTACGGAAGGTGTGTAATGTTTGTGCTAAAGCTTTTACTCCAAAGGCTGATAGGGGTGTCTATACACCACAATGACGTGGTCTGGCCTAGCGTGTTTACAGACCCACTAAAGGCTACAAGATGACACCTGCCCTCTGCTCAACACCCCATTGGCACAGAAGGGTTTTGTGAAGAAGTTGCTGAGGGTTTTCTCCAGCCTGCACAGAGCAAGGCAGTGGCTCACTGGTGCAAACAAAGCTGTGTGGACATGGCCTTGGTCTCCTGCAGGCGGTCAGTAAGGGGGTCTGCTTGGCTCCCACCACCGGAAGGGTTGGTGAGGCTCTTTGTGAGTACATTAAGATCTGCTTACTTCTGGGAAGAGTTCAAGACAGACCCAAGCAGTGGTTGCAAACCAAATGCCATTTAGCCACTGAAAACTGGAGAAAATGTGCTTTAAATAGGTGTTTTCCCAAAGTACTCTCTCTGCTATTGACATCCCCCAAGATACCTGGAAAGCTGCATTTTTGGGGTAGTAGCACATGTAGCACATGTTTCCTTCAGCCCTTCTGTGCAGAACCCTCTCTGCTACTGTAGTGCCCAGCTCCTCAGTCAGGGTACAGACCTCTCATGGATGGGCCACCAGAGCCTTTGAAACTACCAGGTATTCTCAGAGTGGTGGGAGACTGGAGGGTTTGGTCCTACATGTGAAGATCTTTAGGAAGTTTCCTACGCAAAATGCCCTTTGATGTCAAGGAATAAGACACACTGAAGCAAAGCCATTGTGAAATGGCCTGTGGGATCCACTTAGACTATACCTATTGCTGGTGTGCTTACCTCCTGCTGCCCAAATCAGAAAGAAGACTTTGCCTAAGGAAAGAAGTTAACCCACACGCACTTGCTTTTTAAGTAACAAGCAGCCACAAATCTCCCCATTTTGTGAACATTATTGCTGCCACGTGTTCTAATGGGAGTTCAAGAAGGAAACACGAGCCTGTGAAGCTTGCTTTTGTCTTGAGTAAATAGTTAGTTTAATTGCACAGCACGTCCTGACTTCAGTCCTCTCTGTTCTGCTCAGGCTGATCCATTACTGCATAACTGGCAGGTCTGCCTGAATGCTGGCATGATAGCTGTGTTTTTTCTCTGGTCAGAAACTGGAGTCAAATCAGTATAGTGATAGCAATCTTAAAATAATAACAATAAAAGGAAGAGATGTAGATAATCTAAGTGGCTTTATTTGGGGAGGGGAGGTAGTGAACGCTAAAGAAGACTGCATTAATCACTCTCCATAATACTCCTGAAAGTATCTTACCAAGGCATTAATTTTAATCTTTACAAGTTGAACAATTGCTGCAGGGTGCATGTAACTTTTCACCTCTGATGAAGCAGCCCGTTCCTGGAGTTAAAGATCTTCCTGTTTATCCTTTCCATGGAATCTCACTCCATTTCATCTGCGCAGTGCACTGCGCATTTAGCTCTGCTGGGAAAAAAAACCAAAACAAACAACCCAAAAAACCCCAAAAGAATGGTAAAAAAAAGTCAGTGTTAGTATCATGAGCTGTTCTTTCCACTTGAAAGGGAATCTTTGCCCCTTTCATGACTCAACGGGTTTCATGAATCCCACCCCCTTGAGAGAGCATTCAGGCTTCAACAAAGGAGCTGCAGCTCTATTTCATCCTCACCAAACAAGGGCAACTTGTTTAAATGTCTTCCCTGTTCCAGAGAAGCTTGTTGCTGTGACCGCCTGAAGACATGTCAAATTGGGTTAACTGGTGTCGCGTTATTACTATAAACTGCACTGTCTGATAATCAGACTGGTTGAGATAAGCCAGTCTGCTGAACAGGCAAAACACTGGGAAATCCCACTTCGGGACAGATTATAGTAAAGCAGGCATTGTTTCAAATGAAAGTCTCCAGATGGGATATTGGCAACTGTAGGAGACGTGACTGGCAATACCCAAGATGGTCTGATTGTCAGCATCATACGACATTGTTTTCTGCCTGTCTCCAGGGTTCCCAAATGTGACTGAGAAACCCCCTCCTGTGAGATGAGCGGTTGCCACCAGTATTTGGAAGATTAGGATCTGCCAATGGCAAGCCATTTTAATTCCCTTGCAGACAGATCAAAGCAGGGAGACCATGCAAAAGACCAAGTTCTAGTGGCCCAAAATAGCACACAGATTTTGGGTTAGGATTAGCATCACTCAGCCTGCTCATTACAGCTAATGTGTCTGGTGAGCTGATCCTTATTGCTCCTTTCTCCTTCCTCTTTCCTTTGGGGATGAATATTCAGGAGTACTTTGCTGCCATTTGAGATGCTCAGGTAAGGGACCAGGTATCCAGGAGAACTATTTCAGGGTTGTATAGCACCTGTGACATGCCTCTGAAAATCCTTCTGGAATATGTGGGCCACAAAATGCAGAGCAGCACATGTGGAGAGGGGCGACTTGAAGGGATTTGGTGTAAAGAGCATGTGAGGACCTGGACCTACTTCTTCCATTCCTGTTTAAAAAAATATTCTGTTGATGACAAGATGGGACATTGGTTCCAAAAAAATAACACTTCAAAGACAGCAACCAAAAAAGGCATCTACAAATCTGAGCTACAAACCCATGTAATGTCTTTGTGCTTAGGAAAGAAAAATTTTTTCCCAGTAGGACCCATTGCATTATTGTGGAAACTATTTCTGTCAGCTGGAGTGCCTCTCCTTATGTCCTCTACAGGGAGTGGGGTAAAGATGGAGATCAGCAGAAGACCCCTCCCTTGGCCTTGCTGTGCCCACAGACACCTCCTCAGATGCTGTAGGATTAGGCAGGTGGAAGCAGTTCAGGCCCCTCTCTTGTTCCGTAAACCTCCCCCAGGTGGTCTTCTGTCACCTTTGAGGCCTACCTGGGTACAGCCTGCCCAGATTCTTGAGAAAAACTGAAACCTAAATGCTTAGTAGTTTTACCACAGCACTCAATGACCTGGCTTCTCCTGAAACAGTGGACAGGCTAGCTGGACTGCAGCAGGGCGGCACACCTAAGCCCCACATGTGCAGAATTTACTACTCCATCCTGTGTGTGACAAACATGAGATGCCTGGAGTAGGCTGTGAAGGTGATGGAGAACTGCTCTGTGCACCTGGGCACCATGGCTTCCTGACCATCAGCCATACAGGTGGCCAGCATAGCTGGCAAACCTCTGCATTAGATTCCGTCTTCATATTGCTCAGCTGTCTGAGGCAGCTGCTAGTCCTGGTGTCCAGAAAGCCCAGTCTACTCTGGTGTCCCCGCATCTGATTTCCCTTGTGCAATTACTCTGCTGCAGTTTGACACCTGCGGTCACAAACATCTAAACTGCTTGCCTCCTCCGGGCACCAATTTCTAGTTGGTAAAATACATCTGGGCTAGTTGTGAACAAGAAAACTTCTAGTCAGTAGCCAAGGACTTCTTCCCATGCAAGATGTTACTGTAAAAGATTAAACTCCCACCTGCTCTGTTAAAGGATTCCAGCCCTTTGCACTTCTTCCAGATCAAGCCCAATGGTGAGCCCAGAATATTTTGGCATATGAACCCCTGTGAATGGCAATGTTCTTGGTGCTCCCTGGGACTGATGGTTTGACAAGGAATAAATTCATATCATTGGCCCCAGGGAACCAGGGATTTTTCCCCTGCTGTCTTTGTTTAGAAAGAAGCAGAGAAAAATTTTGAGGATGTATGTGGAGATAAACTGCAGAGGAAATACAAGATAGAAAGAGAGAGGCTGGGAGAAGGCATTGCTTGGCTGGGAAGTTGAAATAGTCAGAAGAGAGGGATAGCTGGCAGTGTGGTTGGGTGTGCACACGTGTGTGCATGCTTATGTTACAGACCTGTAATCTCTCTGCTTTCTCCCCACTCACCCAAAAATAAGACAGAGGTTTTACTTTTGCTGTGTTAAGACATTGGGCCTGCTGTCTCATTGCCATCTAGCTGGTCTGAGCTTTACTGTGGTGATGTAGACCTAAGTTGGGTTGATGGGGGCTTCTTCCTGAGTGCCAACATGGTGTGCCACTAAACATCACTGCTGCCAGCACAGTGAAGGTCAGTGGCTGTTGGATGGGCAGCGGCTTCAACAACCGTGTCTGAAATGGGGGAAAATTAATTACTTCCACAGCTTGAAAATATTAGTTTAATCCTAAGTCCCTGATGATTAGTTGGTGAAAGGGAGATGCATTCAGACTGTGTAGTGTAACATAGGGTGGTGTGAGACAACATGGATCCTTCCCTCTACACCTGCCTGGGTTGTTTTTTGCCTGGGGCTGGACTCCCAGGGCACTCAGCAGCACCCTGGGAAGAAATGTCCCCAAGCAATGTGCAAACAGTGCCTTGCAAGTGTGAAAAAGTGATTTGCCACATTGAATGGACAAACTTCGGTCTTCCGGATAGTCACTAGCAGGTATATTGCTTCTTTCTGTGAACGCATTACTCACATAGTATTAATTAGGAATTATATGTTTGCACTAAGAGAATAATGTACCTCTAAGGAAGTTATAAACAGCCCTGAAATTTTTCACTGCATCACCACTGTTACTTACAGAAGTTCTGTAGTCCCTCAAAGCTTGGAAAATTTTTATATGTGGGTACACTGGAAGCACTAAGAACAGGACTCAGTAAGGCGCTCAAAATCCAGAGCTGGTATTTTTTTTCCTTGATGTGATGCCTGTGCCAGTTTACCACACTGCAATGGTTGAAGCTCAGGTCTGTGACAAGAGGTTTGAGCTGGCGTCTCTTTGACTTTACAGTCCATCTAGAAGAGCGCACAGGAACAACTTTGAAATATGGAATCCTGAGCCGTCCAAAGGGGTGAATTCAGTAGATATTTATCCAGAGGCTGTGGAAATGCCTTGTAATTTATTTATAAAAATAGTAAAGTTTCTAGAATAGGGTCACCCATCCAGAGGATCTTAAATCAGTTTTCTGCCTTCTCTTTGGTGAATGCCCATCTCCCTGTTCAAGCCAATACTTTATCTGTAAAAGCAGTGATTCCCTGGTCAGGAGACATAGTAGTAGTCTGAAATCCCTAATTGTATAGTTAATACAGGAGACTTTTAGTCTATAGTCAAGACAGGAGACGTTTTTCCTCTCCCTCCTCTCCCTGTCCCTGCAGCAAGGTTGGCAGCTCAGCCTCAGGACCTGCAGCAAAGGAGGAAATCTGCTGGTTCTCTTCACTGAACGTGACACTGAAAATGGCAATCCAAAGCCACAGTCAAACAAAATGCACAAGCAAGTGCATGATTAGCTATTTTACTTCAAGGTCTCCAGGCTGTTGTGCACCCACCTCCCAGTGGTACCTCCACACAGTGCAGAGCCGTGCCCTGTGGGTGAGGTCAATGTCTCAAACTCAGTAGAGGGGCTTGGAAAGATGAGAGTCCTGTTAGCTCTGGCGCGGCACCATGTAGGCATGTCTGTGCTACTGATCTTCGCCAAACTGTGTGCAGCCAGCTCAGTCACCTCTGCCTTCCCCAACCATGGCTCACAGCTCTGGGGTGAGAGCTGACAGAGCACCACCCTCATCTCTGTGCCCCCTTGGCTACCTGATGCCACCAGGCGTGACCTGATGCCATCTCTCATGGAGCCATTGCAACTGGGGTGGAGGAAAGCTTTATACTGTTTTTCTCCCCCTCCTCCTTGTCAGTCAGTGGCAGGACCTCTCTTATTTAGATCAGGACATGTTTTCAGGTTTTGGTGTTTATTTTTTTTCCCCCAGAGTCTCCCTGAGCGTGCAATGAGGGAGGCTCCCAAATTCATTAAGGAAGCATTTGTTTGTTGACCCTATGGTGTGTGCAAAAGGTACAAACTAAAGGATCAAAATCCGCAAGACAAAACATTGAAATTTATGAGAATTTTCAAGTCAGCCTCATGATCCTGACTCATGAGGTCTAGATATTTGGGGCTGGCAACGTATGCAAGCCTCTTTCTGTGCCCTCCGCCCCTTGCCTTTCACTCCTTCTCCGGCCCCAGTTTAACAGCTGCATCAGGAATTTACCACTTGGGCTCTCTGTTGTTACTGTGATCATGGTTAGCTGATTTTGAGGGGAGGTAGTGGTCTGGGTACAAACTTCTGTGGTTATTTTTAAGCTGCATGAATTGCCAATAAACTAATAGCTGCTGATTTCTGAGTTGCTGATTTGTCTGCATGTTCATAAGCAGGAACGCAAACTGGCTCCATTTTTCCAATTCAATTTTGCATGCTCTTATCCTCTGATGTGGACTGGGGGCCCTGCTATAACTCAATTTAATTTGAAACAGCCAGCCCATTAGGACTGGAAAGCTGACTACTGAGTCACTTATGTTCAGAACATTTTAAAATGCTACTCTGTCCTGGTACTAACCCTCACGATGGCTTCGTGCCACCCACTGGCAAGATGCAGCAGGCAACGAGTAAATATAATGTGTTTTTTTGACATGAGATGTGCTCCCTCGGGGAATTTAAGTTAGATTCTGACATTAACAGAATCTGGTCTACCTCCATAGATTTTCATGGCATCACTCTGGAATGATTTTTCTGCAGTGGAATGAAAAATGTTTTTTTTGGAAGGTGACTTCAGGCCATAGAAGTGACCTTTTTCTTCACAGAAGGTCCAGGTTGCCCCAGCACAGGACGTCTGTGCAACTGCACTGGGCTGTGAGGAACTACTGGCAGCAAGCCAGTAGTCTTTCTGTGCACAAAGTGAATTAAACTAAAGAATTGTGAAAGTAACAAAGAAAATATTTTTTAAATTGGCAGAAGCCCATGTTATGTGAGCATACTCTAATTTATCTCACCAGGCCTTTGATGTTTCTAAGAAGAATCCTTCATACATGTTTCTAGTTAAAGTTTTTGCACCTCTTGAAAAGAGAAGATCAATGAAACCACTGGAAAAAAACCCAACCCAAAATCCATTAAAGTGATGGCAAAGCATTTTTCACACAGCACATGGGTAGGACTCATTACTACAGGATGTTTTATGGCCCAGATGTATAAAGGATAAAAAAACCTAACCACTTAGTAAGGCGGGAGAAGGTTCCATCAAGAGCTATTGAAGCTGATGGCCTGGGTGTGACCTCTAGCTCAGAAAATCATCAAACCACTGATGGCTGGACTGTGGGTAAAAAACCCAACAAGGATCGCATTTTTCCTTAGCAGCTGCCAGTAGCCACTGGCAAACTGAGAAAAAGATGGAGATTCAGATGGAAAGGTGGTCTTCCTTTATGCCTTGTGGTGAACTTTAGTAGTATCAGAGCTAACTAATTTATCTTTAAATAATCACAATTATTTTTGAATATTTAAAATGGATTTTCAGAACCAAAATATCAGTGATTTTTAAAATTACAAAAAATTCAGTTAGATCTCTGACTTCAAAATCAAGGAGCACATTCATGGGTATGTTTCTTAAACAGTTTGGAATTTTTTTTTCCTATGAAACAATATGTTTTAAATGAAGATTTTTGTTAAGGTCTGAATTTGGAAAACTTTTGCTGCTCTGGCTGGAAAGCCACCAAATACCCAGGTAGTCTTACTCCATAGTTATGCCATGTCATAACATATTTGGAGAGAGCTCTTGCAATGTGGATCTAAGCATTAGCCCAGAGTCTGTGTTATCCTGATTAGTAACATAAAGAAGAATATTCCTTCTCTCTCCCTCTAATGCCCTATCTAGACAGGTTTTCCATGGACTCAAAACGATACTTTCCTCTTTGACTTGTATGGGAGTTAGACCTCTGTAGAGACTTAAGGGGTGAGGTGTTAGACTTAAATGGCCTTTCACTGCCAGAAGTGGTTTTCCTAAGTGATTTTTAGTCTGATACAATTCCTTCCAGGGGATGGGGAGGAATCCTTTAGGTTTTGGCGTAGTTAAAGTTCCCTTTAGTGTGAGTCTATAGGAGAAATTTCCTAAGATAAATCGTAAATTATACCATAGTCTCATTGGCAGAAGAATAAAAGAGAGTTAGGTTGGCATCCTTTTCTGTTTTTCAGTAATCTTTGCTGAACTTAATTACCTGTAAATTATACAACCCCGGGGCAGCTTGGACAATAGAGAGGAAACCAAGTTAATACACATACACTTCTCTGTTAGCAATCACAATAGTGATCAAGGAGCCTGATTAATTTTGACTTGACATCAGGCGGCAGCTGGCATTTTAAATTCTTCAGCTTGTTTTCATCACGTCTCTGTGACTCAGACCTACTGCATAGCCTTTCCATTCAGCTGTCAACAATAAGGACAGAATAATCCTTCTCCAGAGCCGGGGAGGGCAAAGAACGGGCAGCGTGGGCCATGCTCAGTGCTGCGTGGAGAGGATGGGGGAAGGAACCTCTCCTGATGATGCTGGGCAGTGGTATGGCTGTCACTGCTGGCGGGGCAGGGGGCACAGCATGGGACAGTGGCTGATGCCCTGGCTCCTTGTTGCTGCCAAAATACCACCTGAGTCTCCTCCTTGCATAAGCTCCCCAAAACTCTAGTGGGGGAATATGACCACCATCACCCCTATAATAAATTCCCTCCATTCTCCCTGTACCCATTCCCCTCTGACTCAGGACTGCGAGATTTGCCACACTATTTCCTGCTTAACCATAAAACATGAAAAAGTGCATTGATCTGATCTTCGGATCTAAAATAATAAGTTTTAAACAACGAAGCATTAAACATTTACAGAGACCATGAGGGATGGAAACTCATGCCTTCTCTCACTGGAGAGTTGGGAGCCTTCCTGCCTTCTCCCTTGATTAATGTAAAGCGTTTATTTCAAGTCCTGGTTGGGTGTGGGCCCTAGATTTGCACTACCCTGGTTTATAAGAAGGCTGGTTTATGTCACTTCTAGAGCTCTTAAATTTTCCCAAATCTCTCCTCTTCCCTCATACTAAGAATCCCTTGGTACTGAAGCAGTTTAGCTTTGGGTGAATACAAAGATATATGGAGAATATTCATGCTGATGTATAACTTTTCCTGGAGGTGTGGCATAAATACTGTCCATGTCGGTCTGTGATGGTGTGACTGTAGTTCTGGCTGTCGTTTGGCTGGAGCAGTGAATCACCCCGCCGGTGTGTGCCGATGAGCTCTGTGCACTGCAGTCTTTCACTTTCCTCTGAGCTGTCTCTGCTGCTGAGGTCTGCTGGCCCCAGGTCTGTGCTCCTCTAAACCATGCCTCTTTCTTGGCCTTCATCCTTGCCTTGCTGCTGCAGGAAGGCACCGGGCACTGGGGGAGTCTGAGGGAAAAAACCCCCAAAAAACCCATCACTGCTTCACAGCAGGCAGTGACGAAGTGAGCACTCAGCGCTACCTCAGATGATCAGTCCAGTGGTTTGCAGCTGGAAAATGAGCCCCTGCCTCCACCCTGCACACTGTGCCCATGGAGGTGGTTGTGTTGGAGTTTGCAGATGCTCCTCTGTGACACCTCCCATGTAGGGGACTGTGCTCAGGACAGGGAGTCTGGCTTTTAACTCCATGAAACACCCCAGCCCTTACACCACGAAGAGGAGCCCCATCTTGCATTTTTTCAGTGTCTCTCAAAATCAGCAGCCCAGATGCAGAGCCGGGCAGGGAGACCAGGGAGCTGGCTGGTAGCGCACCCAGACACCGCCATGGCTGGGGTCGACTCCACCATGGTCAGCTGCTGCCGGCCCACCTAGCACTGCCTCTCTCACTTTTCCTCTTGAGTCATGTACACCAGCAACAGTTTGGCTCTGTCTCTGCTCCCAGCAGTAGCCAGGGACTGAGTGTGGTCCCCCCTGCACCTGCAGCACTCCGGGCAGGTGGCTGCCCTTGGCTGGCAGAACTGGCATTCTCAAATATCCGGTTTCCTTCCAGGGTGGGCCCCTTTCCATTGACATGAGGGCACTGTGCCCTTGACAAACATTTATTTTAAAATGCATTTAAACAAACCGGCCCTGCAAAGTTCTCCATGGCTGGCTAGGACCTGGCTCTCCTCCAACAAACACGGTGGGACGAAAGTGGTGTTGACGGGCTTATTTATTTACACCCTTAAAGATCTTGTCCCTTTGACAAATGAGCTCCTTCCAGCAGATGGTGGAGAATAGGACTGCGATACAGCGTGAGGATGGGTGGAGTGGATAGTCAGAGATGGAGACAAGGGTCTTGGGAAAGAATACATGTGCCCTATCGAAATAGAGATCAGACTGTTTATGGAAAAGAGCTATGGAAACCCAGCATGAATGTAGAGAACCAGATGCTCGGCCTGCCATTACTCCACGCCAGCCTGGGAGTACGGGACAGCTGGAGCACCAGCTTTGCAGGGCGACCTGAGGGCTGATGCGTGCACAGACCGTGAGAAGGGTCTTCACTCTCTGGTGTCACTGACGACCATTTCCCCCAACCAAAGATCAAGTGTCCTGAATCATTGCAGAGTACTGCCTTGACACAGATGACTTTATCCTTGTGGTTTATTGTAGGTAGCACCGCACTCGCCTACTGAATTGGTGCCAAGTCGAATTCAGTGGGCTGCCTCACCTTTTGCAGGAGTGTAGGTTTGTTGGTAGTCCTGATTAGGAAGTGATGGGAGAGTTAATCCAGCATGTCTAACTGATGAGTGGGCTGCTTCAAGATACGCAAGGCAAGGGGCTGGACCTATTTTTCAGTGTGTTGCTATCTTGCTCTTTTCTTTAGTTCCACCTCCTCTATAAGCGTGACAGCCCTAAGCAGTCATGAATATGACTAAGAGATGCCAAAATCATGCAGTTTGCTTTGAAATTACCACACCAAAAATATCACGGTCTCCTTTATTTACCTTTTAGAAAATGCGGTTTGGTTTTTTTTTTTAATTTCAGGCATTCTAAGAGCATGTTTGAAACATTTTTTCTCTCCTATCCTTCCTTTTCTAAGAAATGCAGGTATCTTTATTTCTCACTACAGATTATGGTGCATTTTCAATACACCAAAATACTACAAAGACCTGTGGCCAGACTGGGAGACAAAGGAATTCCAATTTATGTGGTGTATTGAGTGGTACCGCCAAGTGTCCTTAAGACCAGATGCCTTGTTCCTCCAGAACACCAGCTGAAAGCTCAACCTTATGCACAGCCAGAGGCCAGTGTCCAAAGCATGCAGATAGCTACTCTGAGGTGTGCAGAAGCCTACAGCTGGGAGGACACCCGGGTATTACCCCATCTTGGTACCCTCCTTGCCCAGGTAGCCAATTGACAGGCTGCTCTGGAAGTCCTCAGGTATTTTCCTTTGCCTTCAAAGATGGGTGTAGGTCTACCCTTTTCACCTAAATAGAGCAGAGTCTTAAAGCCATAAGGGTCAGTCAGTCTGAAAAACTCAGTAGAGGTGATGGGGTGGGAAACTGAGCACTATGCCTGGACCAAGAACAATTTATGTAGCAAATAGTTCATACTCTTTCTAACAGAGGAAGGTGAGTGAATGTGGTCTATGACAGTTTTGCAGGGAGTGTGCCGTGCCTTTGCAGTGGTCCAGCACCAAGAGAACAGCAAGGAAGGTCAGCTCTTCCAACCCATACTGTTCCTGCTTGAGTTGAGGCACAAAGACCTTAGCAGGCACGGAGCAGAGGTGGTAGCAGTGTGGGGTGACACAGTCAGTCCTTTCCTGGAAGTGGGTCTGAGGACAGCTATAAACTATATGCTGTGATATGTTGATTCAAAATAAACCCAGACCAAGTGTGTAAAGTTACAGGGAGGTGTTGAAAAGCAAGTGCCAACATCTGTGCCCTAAAGAAAGTGTCACTTGTTGGTAGAGACCTTGCAAACTATCTTCTTGTGTGCAGTCACTGAGCTGGGATCTGGAGTCAATGCAAGATGATATACATGTGTATAATAAAAGAAGTCACCTCTCAGTGCCTCGGTGACCCCTGGGCCCCAGCTGGTGGGCTGTGCTGCCAGAAGAGAGGCTAAAAGCTGCCCAGGGCTGTGCAGAGCAGGACTGCACCAGTCATTTTTGAAAAGAGGTGCTTTGCCTGTGCATCATCTACATACGCTGCTTCCCGCAGGGAAGCATCGGGGATCCTCGCTGCTGGTCGCTGCTGCTGCAAGCCTTGTTTCTGAGTCCGCTGTGCCAGGTTGTCCTTCCCTACACCCTGTGCTTGTTGGCCTCCTTCATGTTAGCAACTGAAACCTCAGGACAAAAGCAGCTATGGTGAGACCAGCGGGAAGGATTGCTGTCAGAAGTGTAACAGCACCATCCGTTGCATGCTTAGCACCACCTTTTTGTCTCCCCTTGCCTTGAGACTGTCTCAAGGAGATTTCGCAGCTACAGCATGTTCATTTTTATTTGGTACTTGCCAGTCACGAATAATTAAAAACGATGAAGATTTTTGTATAAACAAGTCTGAGTTCAATGAAAAAAAGAAAGATCTCATCTCAGGAGTGAAGAACTCTAGAAAAGTACTTAAGGCAGAGATTTAATACGAAGCACATGTGCAGTCCTGCTGAAATCAAATAAAACTTATTAAAGGCTTTTCTGAAGCACAGCCAGCTGATCTGCCCAGGTACATCGTGCAAAGGCAATGGGAATTACTCACATGCTTAGAATTAAGCAATATGCTTTGTCCTCTGGTGAATTAGGGTCTATGTGCTCCGTTTACAGAAAAGTGGTTTCAGAAACAGTTTGTACAATGTTCTGTGCTGTCTCCAGGTGCACATTGTCTGGGTAACTGCATATGCAGATGCTTTGGCCTTGTGCTTAGGCAATAGATTTAGCCAGGTGCCAGCTTAAAATGGGCCTTTGGGTGGAATTGTATCTAATTTCCTAGACTCTGTCTTCCTTATGTAGTAAGCCTACTTCCATATTTCTGAAGCACCAGCTAATGCCACACCACAATGCGTAATGCATAGTAGCAGGCGTTTGAAGAGCACTTCAGAAGAGCTAAAATATGTCATCATGAAAGAACATGAGATATCGATGAAAAGCAACAAATATATACTTGGACTATTTTCCTTATTCTATTTCATTTAGAAAAATGAGTCTAAATTTTCGTTGGTTTTTCTCATTCTGCTCTCAGAAGGTATTCACCATTCCCTGTGAAATCCCCTAGGTGCCTGCTGGTCCTCACTAGATGTCACTTTTCCCAGTGTACTATCCTCAGTTGCCTGAATGACAGTTTAATCCTTGTGGCACAGATCCTGGCTTATTGTGCTGTTGACGATATGTAAGTCTTGAAGCACCATTAAATGCTGTAGGCCATATGCAGCATCCGTCAAATCGGAGAAAAATTGTATGAATACAAGTTAAACTCTGACACAGCATATTTCCTGGAAAAAAAAATGAGGAAGTTTGGAAGATTTATAGGATGGAAACGTTAGGGACCGCTGATGGCTCTGGTTGAGCTTAGTGCTGGGTTGGACTTCACCAGGCTGAAGGAATGCTCACTTTTGTGGGTGGAAGCCTCTCCCCTTGGGATGCAGTCAGGGAAGACAGTCAGTATGTTATGCTGTGGCTAGGCACTGAAAATGGGTATATCTGTGTAGGGGTATGTCTGCCCTGGCTCCTCATCGGCGAGCAGAGGTGGCTTCATTTGGGGTGCTCTGCTCGTCCCAGGCAATTGGAAAAGGATCCGGGATCAGGCCGAGCACAGCCTCCCATTCTGGGGATTTTTGAGGCCTTGGTTTCATTAGCCACGAGAGGAAAAAGCGTGTTATCTCCTCAAGTGACACAAAGCAATCGGGTTAATTTGAAAAATGTTCAAGCCTCTATCTTATCTCATCTTGCAGCTCCTTCTGCCCATATTTTATTGTCTGCTTCGTGCAGACACACTGGAATTAAAAGAGAAAAATAATTGATTAGTGTAATAGCATGAAGCTTACTTAAACCCAGGCAGCTGAGAGCTAAGGATGAAACCCTGTCTTTGAGGTAGTTGTCATTTTGCCTAGATAAAGCTGCGAAGGGGCCACTTCAGTTCAGACAGGCCAGGCCTTCACCACAGGGTGTTTCAGGGTGCAAATCAATTTTGTGCCATTTGTTCCTTTCTGCAGTACAAGTTGGAGATCTGGTCTGTTCTCCCCAGGGACAGAGCTGAGGAAGGAAAAAAGAATTAAAAAAAGGTGAGACACAGCCATACTGAAGTCACCCTACCAGGTCTGAATCCTGAGCAGCTCTGCAAGGGGTGCCATGAGGTCCTCTGCTGCGGTGTGGGGCACAGCAAGATGGGCACTAAGGAGATTGGCCTCACCGGACACGAGCCATCCTCCACATGGCTTAGAACCACTGGAGGTCCACTGGATTGCAACATGTCTTGCTCTCAGTGCAACCAGGATTGTCCCCCTGGAGCCAAATTCGTGTACGGCCTTGAGTTTTCAGATTATGGATGAGAAGCTGGACATGAGCAGGCAGTGTGCACTTGCAGCCCAGAAGGCCAATCACATCCGGGGATGCATCAAAAGAAGTGTTGCTAGCAGATCCAGAGAGGTGATTCTGCCACTTTACTCTGCTCTGGTGAGACCTCACCTGGAGTACTGTGTGCAGGTCTGGAGACCCAATATAGGAAGGACATGGACCTGATGGAGCGGGTCCAGAGGAGGGCCACTAAAACGATCAGGGAGTTGGAGCACTTCTGTTACGAGGAGAGGGTGAGGGACCTGGGGTTGTTCAGCCTGGAGAAGAGGAGGCTCCGGGGAGACCTAATAGCGGCCTTCCAGTACCTGAGGGGGGCCTGCAGGAAGGCTGGGGAGATTCTGTTTACAAAGGCCTGCAGTGATAGAACGAGGGGCAATGGCTTGAAGTTGGAGAAGAGCAGATTTAGATTGGATATTAGGAAAAGGTTCTTTACTATGAGGGTGGTGGAACACTGGAACAGGTTGCCCTGGGAGGTAGTTGAGGCCCCTTCCCTGCAGATATTCAAGGTGAGGCTCGATGAGGCCCTGGGCAACCTGGTCTAGTTGGGGGTGTCCCTGCTGACTGCGGGGAGGTCAGACTAGTGACCTTTGGAGGTCCCTTCTGGCCCGGACCATTCTATGATTCTATGATTGCCAGCACTGGGCTTACATCAAAATCCTTTCCCTTTAAAAGACAGAAATGCAGCTAGTGACCTTTCCCTTTCCTCAGAACAGCAGACTGAGTTATTAATTTTAAGTGCAAATATTTATTATCCACTGCTAATTGGGGACGGGGTCAAAGAGAGAAAATGGCAACGAGAGCCTGCGTTCAGGGAGTGCAAAGCCACTCCTTTCACACAGCTGAGGATGAAGGTACAAATCAACTTGCTTTTGATGTCTAGAACTTGAGAAGAGTTCAAGACAGCAAAGATTGTTAAAATGAATAATCCCAGCCCTCTGGTACTGAGTTCAGTTGCAATACTTCTTGGATTTTTCAGCCTGGCAATTATCTGTAGGGTCAACATGGTTTTGTCTTGCAGTGTAGGCAAGCTCTTTTAATCTTTTATGAGAAGGCAGAGGCAAATAATAAAAAAGATAGCTGGTCCCTTGAAGAAATTATTACAAACATGTCTGCAGTCTTGTGGGAGTAACACAGTAGTTGCAAATTACAAAAGAAAAGCCCCTGCAAATCAGAAGCAGCTAGTTATTTCTTCTGCATTTACATGAAAGTGGATTCATTGTGCCACTTGCACACAGTGAAATAAGTGAACTACAGACCAGCAGCACAAAACTTTCTATTTTTTAGTTCTGTTTGGAGTGTTAACTTTTTACCATTTTATTTCCTAAAGTCTCAATAAAATATTAAGTCTCATAATGAGTATAATCTTGGATAAAATAGTCAGCATATCCAGAAGTTGTCACAATTTTGAGTACTCAATTTTTAGGCACCCAGAGTCTGACTTACATAGGTAATTCTATCCTGTCTTTTGGACATGAGTCTGAGCTAGCTGGCTTGGACATAAGATGCTTGTAGTCATGGGCATTAGCAAACTTTGGGACGGAGTGGATGGGAAAAAAGGGAAAGTTAGGATCTTGCCATCTGTTGGCATGTCCCTAGATGTGCTTCTGTCTGATTTGGTATACCCAACAGCAGTTTGCCATGTTACTGGACAATGAGAAAGAAAGTGGCCACCAGGTCCCTCTTGGAAGAGGTATGCTACAGGAGCAGTTGGGGCCCTGGCCAGCCCTTTGCCATTTCTAGCAACGTGAGACATCTAGAGCAAGAACTGAGGAACATGTTTGGCTTAATCATGCTCCCTGGTGCACTTCCCTAAGGAGAATACAAGCATTTAGACTGAGATGTAAATTTGGACATGTATAGTCAGTCAGCACATAGGCCTTAGGTATTTTTCTCATTTATGTTTTTGACTGTTGACTCCATCCAGAATTTTCTTTGTTTTATCGTGTTGCTTCATCATCAACACCTTCACCCTGCTGGGGGCTGTTGGGGAATGGAAAAATGACTGGCCAAACTGATCACAGTGGTGGCACTTCAGTTCTACTTCAAGTGCCAGGACATGGTCTCTGTTGCCAGCTGGATGCCACCAATGTAGGTAATGCTAGTAGAGAAAGGCAAATTAACTATTTACATAATAAAAGTAGTTATTAAGGTCATTAATCCATTGAGAATTATCAGTACCACAAATGCAGATATAAGACTATGCTGTTTGGACGGGTGGCTGGGTGCTCAAGGCTGTGGACATCCTTCACCACAGCAGCACTGGAGTAAATACCACCAGGGAGATGAAGCCAGTTCTGGGTAGATCAGGCTGGAGCCAGGCAGGATCCAGGGAAACCCTCCAGCTCTGTTGATAGCAAAATACCAGCAAAAGGAAACTCATTGAAATATAGCCCAGATTTTTAAACTCACTAGAATACTTTTCTGTGGCCTTTCAAGGAGTGAGGACAGTGGGCCTCCATTTCCCATTGTGTTGCAGTAGGAGTCAAGGTCTAATTTCTTATCTGGATCCGAGTAGTAGGAGCCTACTGAGTAGGAGTAGAGTTTTTTTCAAAAGAAATTTAATAATCTTAAACGTTTGACCAAATTTTGAAACCAAAGGACAGACATGGATTTCAGCTGGATACCTGTGTACCAGTGTTTGATGACTTCACACCTCTAAAGAATGAACCAACAGATCCTCAAGCCAAAAAAAAAAAATCGAAGTGAAAAAAAAAGTAGAAGGGGATGTTTTAATGCTTTAGTGGATAAGAGGAAACTCGGTGAGTATGAGACTGCTGGTCTGCTTTACAATGAACTGTCAAATACTCCTGTCACCCTGTGATGGCTGTGCATTACTGGAATGAAGACCCTCCGTGCTGAGAGAGAGATCCTGTCCCTCAAGTGTTCTCTGATTACAGGAAAAGAAATTATTTTCCTCATTGCTCTGTCATCTAGATAGTGAAACAAGTTGTTTAAAGTAGCCATTTTGTGCCCATGACCCACTACCCTCAACTTTTTCTAGGGAAAGCCCTAGTGATCTTCTTTGCAAAATCTTTGTGGGTATTTATTTGTTCCACAGCTTTGTTGCATTATGTGGACTGGAATCAATCCAGAAGCAAAACTTCTACCCCAGAAGAAATTTCAGCACCTTAGTCCTACCTTTTCTACTTTCTTAACATCAAAACTCACAAGGTTGATTGTTACTACAAAACAAAGTTCTTCAGGTATTTACTTTTGAAAGTGCTAAAAATGCTTTTAAATGAAATATTCGATTTGGAAAAGGCCCCTATGCCTTATTTTGTTTAGGCTAAGACATTTTGGTCTGACTTCTTTATTTTGTAACTTTTAGGTAAAGGCATAACACAACAGAAATCATACAGGCCCATCATACAAAAGGCATCACTAGTTTTCCATTGAAAACTATGACCAGTGGCCAAGTCATTTCTCTATTGGCTTTTTTATTTTATCAGATCAGTGTTTTCTAAAGAAAAAAAAATCACCTGGAAAATTTCCAGCCAGTGTTACTGGAAACAATGTACGTGCTGCCGCGTCCATCTCCTTTGAGGTCAGCAGGCTGGTTATTTGTCGGCAGGGATGTATGACAATGAATATGCCCTTATGTAAGTCAGCAATTTAAGCTCTTTCAAAATAAGCAAAGTTTATTTAGCCCAGGCATGAAATCCAAAGCTAACAGAAGCTAAGCAGAAAATAACCCTGCACAGGCTATGAGGACTATGATAAACATTGCTAGCCTGGCTTGTCTACAAAACCAGCCACAAAGGATTTGCTAAACAGGAGGAGCCTTAACCAGCAGAGGGGCCGGGCGCAGTGCGGCATGGCTTCCTGGGGAGTTGGGAACCCCTCAGCAGCATCCGACCTCTGCCTGTCCTTGGGGCAGGTTTTCGGGGCTCCCTCTGGGAAATAGGATGTGTATGGTTCCCCTGGCTTTATGCTGAAGTGTCGGTGCCCTTCATTAGCTCCAGGTCTTAATGTGCAAAGGGGTAGATAACCAAATTGTGTCCTGCCAGTGAGCTGCCTGGTTCAGCTGCCCTCGTGCCAAGGAGTACCTGTGTGGACCAAGAGCCCATTGCTGTTGACTGTTTGGTTTAAACTGAAGCTTAATTTAGACCTGCTAAAACGATGTTTTAATCATGGTAGATTAAAGTGTATGAATAACAGGGAAATAGTACATTTGCATCAATTTAAACACAAGAGTAAGAAATTAATAAGGCCCTCCTAGCAGAAATGCTCACTTTGAGGGAGATGTCACATCTGCTGCTGAGTCCCACCCGATGCTCTTCATTAATCACTTCCATATAGTGGTAGTGTAGCTACTGTACAGTGACACCAGTCCCCACTGGTGCGGTGCCAGCGCTGGTTGCAGCTTGAGACCACAAGTCAGGGGATGGGCAGCTCTCAGGACGCTGGCTTATGGTCACATCAAAAGTACCTCAGAGGGTTGATCTGAAGGAAAGCCAGGGGAGCCGGCCATCACGAATGCCAGGTCTGTGCACCAGCACCACCAACTCATCCCGCAATACAAACCTCACACAGACAAAGTGCAGGGACGCAGAGCACATTTCTACCCAGCGTTGCAGGCACAGAGCACAGCGGTAATACTGCCCTCAGGTCCTGCACTGGCCTCATGCAGGCTGTGGAGCAGACCAGTCCTGAGCTGGTAGCAAGCTTGTAAGGACAAGTTACTCTTTCACAGATTTCTTTTTTTTTAAACAAACGTGGGTGGGTAAAACAAGTCTGTACCAGTTCAGAGCTCCACAGCCCTGTGAAGGTGATTGATCTGAAGTAAGGGGCCAGCAAAACAGGTTTAGCACCTCGAACTCCGGGACCAGTGACCGCTGGTTATTCCCAGACAGACACAACGACGAATGCCGTTACAGATTTCAATACTTACAATTATTTGGTTGCATATTTCTCATCTGGCCACAAAGCATGAAGGTCAGTTATCTGTTAAATCCCATTACCTAGGAGGAATCAGCCTTTTTCTTGCTAATATAGCAGTGTGTTTCTTTCCTCAGCTGAGAGAAACAGAGTTTTTCTTTTGAACACTGAAGAAATCTCGGCCATGCTGTGTACTGAGAGCTATGACTGAAAGATGATGAGAAGACCAGGAATGCTTTTGTGTGCTAACGCCTCTGTCTTGTGCTGACTTCATACCCTGGCCTGATGTCCCACTTGTCTGCCCAGCATTATCTGGTCTTTCCCTTGCTCTTTGCAAGGCAGCTTCATGCATGTAGGACGGAAACTCCCCTCCTAAATCGGGATGTTGTTGTGATGTGGTGAGTGATCCCATCACATCAGTCCCTCAGATATGTCTGGAGGGGTGTGTTTGAGTGTGCAGAGCACCCACACTGCTTTATTTAGATTCATTACCCCACTTCAGTAACTTTCTCTATTCCTCCTCCCTCTACCCTGCTCCCGTATCCTGGGGCAGGCTTGAGGGGGAAAATAAACAAGATCCTTATTAATCAAGGCTGAATGTCAGGCTTTTCATTGCAAGACCAGAAATAAATTACAAGAAAGGACAATGTAAATAACAGCACCCCAGATGGAAACTGGGCAGTTTCCTAGTGCCCAAGCTCTGCTATGCAAGAGCACCCAAACGTGAAGTCCAGGGACAGGGATACAGCAGCTGCTGAGTGTTTGCTTCACTTTCTGGTGGTAAAGCTGGGTGAGGTCTCTGTGCCACGTCCCTTCCGGCTATGGCATGTATCAGCTTGAAAGGCTGTGGGCCATACTTTGGTGTCATGGGGTCCTCTATACGTCTCCTTATCTTTAAATACCTGCTTCCCCTTCTGCTCCTAAACTACTGCTTCACTACAAAATTTCACTTCATTCCCCTCTGCACTCACCGGTACTAGGAATTTTAGGTTAAAATGCAAATATCATAGATGGCTTCATTAGGAGGTGGGCTCCTGTCTCTGATTCATCTCTATCAGCTTGCTGTTTAGTTACTGATCCCCATGTGGGCCATTTGATGCCTATGTCTGTTGGATCTACATACACTGCATACTAAACAGTACCAATAGTATAAAAAGACTTGTGTCCCGTGAAGGCTGTGGTCTATGGTGTGTTACCAATGTCCTACAGAGACCACACAAGGTGCATCAACCACACTGATGACAGACTTGTGACAAAATGATTTCTCTAGTCCATCTCTTACCCGCCAGCAATTATTTGTATTAAAAGCTCTGGATTCACAGCTGGTCAAAAAAGTTCTGTGTAAACATTTTTCCCCTGAAAAATTACACTCTGATATGTTTAGATGAAATATTGGATGCAATTCAGTGAAATATGTACTTTCAATAAGCTTGCATTTAGAAAAATGAAAATTAATTGCTTGGATTAATTTTTGACCTTATCAGAACAGAATATTTTCATATTTCATTTTATATTGCTTAGCTTTGAATTAGCATGTTACAAATTATATAAGTTTATGTTACCTATATTTTCATGGAATTCAGGTCTTGTCAAAGAAAGGTGGCAATCTTGTTTGACATGATTATGGGTCTGGTTGACATAGGTAATTGTATTGATACAGTAGTTGACATCTTCAAGGCATTCTGCATGACAATTTTATTAAAATACTTGAATTATGCAATTTATGGGTATCATGTTAGATGGATTAAAAATCAGTTTTCTGATACGTTTCAAAATGTAATTGTCACTGAGGAAGTATCAAAGAGCATGCAGAGAGCTGAATCTCGTGAGGTTCCTCATACATCTATTCATGGTCATAAAGTGTTTTATAATCCATATACAGATATAATCTTGTCACAGTCATCATCAAATTATGAAGATCAGCAAATGGGATGTTTAACTGCACACTTAGATCATTATTCTTAAAGGATGAATTAATCTTCTGGATTAAGGCTGGTATGACTTCATGTTTGCAGGAGGTTTTTTTCTTAAGAAGTAGTTGTGTGAGTCTGCATCTAAAGCAACAGCATGAGTGTGGACATATCTAAGTCATATGAGAGGGCAAGGGACCTGCCAAGGAAGTTACAATGTCAGTGTGATCAACCACTTCCCATAAGAATGGTTGTCAGTGCCTCTAACAGGTACAGTTGAAGGATCATCTCTAGATTATATCAGTCACAGTATGGCCTGTAAATCTAGTTTCATTTTGTACGCTTTTTAACAAAAAAAAAAAAAAAAAAAAGAAAATGAGCAGAAATTATCTTACTATTTGTAAGTTTTTTGCTAAATATAGCATCAATTACAGTGCATGTAATCACTTTTGCGTGATTTCAGCTGCACACTGTCAAGGGGCATGGAATGAAGATCCAGTCCCTGGCTCTATGAGGGCAGTAATCCAGGTCCCCCATGAGATTCTGTTCTGTGATAAGAGTAATTGCAATGACCTACTTCTAAGGTGGATAGAGTCATCACTTTGATTCTCAGTGGCATCTCAGTTTAATGAACTCATTTGCACTTGTTGCTTCTACATCTCAAATTGCTCTCCTGAATATTTATGTATGGAAAATATGTCATCCAAGAGAAGTGCTCCCTACTCTCCAAAGAACTGTTCTATAACTTCCAAAAGAATGATTAGGGAGTAGCAAACAGACAACCTGTCACTTTTGCCTTCTCCAGAGGTTCCTCATTAAAACCTGGATAATCAGGGTAAGAACAAATCCCAACTGCAACTGAGCCACACACAGGACCTACACATAGGAACTCTGTGTAACAGACACACATACAAAAGTATTCCAGCTGCAGTCTCAACTTTTTCCTACCTTTCATTTGTGCAAGACCATCCTCTGCCCTTGGATATTTAACTATGCTTTCTACTTTCTTTATGGATATGAATCTCTCCTTTAACTTTCATTACCATGTCACCAGCTTCTAGGTAATGCTTTGAAAATCTGCCTTCATCAAGGCAGCAGCAGTACCATCACTACTGGTACCTTGGTTTTCTCTATCTAGCCCCTGCACCACAGAGTTTGACTAGATTAATAAATATTTTCTTGGGAGATTTGTGGCCCAAAGCACTGTGTCTTCCAGTGATCTGGAAACTGAAAACTTTTGTTTAAGGTGATACAGTCACCAGCTGTAACAAAGCTGTTTTATTTCTACTCCAGGTTTGGGCACGGCTGATGAAGGTAGGGTTTGACCAGAATGATCTCTGGTGTGTGCGTGCCATCGACAATGACAGAGAACAAGACAGGGCTCAAGCTATTCTTTCTTTCTAGCAAATCCTTCAACTCGTGTGGCTGGAGCCAACAACATACTGTCTGCAGAAACAACACTGGTTTGTTACTCTTCCGTGAAAACCTACTATCCAGGATTGATGTGAGACATTTGGAAGGAATTAATGAGATATACACTGGCAGGACTTGAAACATTCACCCCACAGGTGCAAACTACTTATCTTGGAGACCACGGCTCTTTCCTAGCTTATGAAAACCTGTCTGCTTACAAAATAAAATGGCATATCTTCCTAATTGCTTTTTCTTTTAACACAAAGTGTTAACTAACAGCAGAAAGTTTAATAGTCAGTATAGTCATGCATATCATACATGCATGTAGATCGTACATGTATTTACAGACATATCATGGCAGCCACATGTTATTTTGAATTCCTTCCCCTGTTGAAATTCAAGATAGAAGTTATGTACATTTCTTAAAAAAAAGTATAGCCAGAAGACTACAGTTTTGCATAGTCTTGAAACATCTTTAAGAATCCAAGGGGACCCTCAGAAGAATAGAGATGGGGAGCTAGGAATTAGACTGGCACTAGGACTAGTGCATAGACCTAAGATCAAGAGTGCCTCAAGAAAAGGTCAAGTAGGAATCAATACAGTACAGGAGTTTCAAAAATAGCACAGTTTGTGGCTTACCCTTCAAGTCTTTCTCTGAGGTTTTCTCACAGTAAATATAGAACTTGCTACAAAAGACTTTTCAAATGTAAACATACACTGACAAGAACAAAACAAACCTTCCTTTATGACAGAAATGCTTCTGGTGTTAGGTCACATCAACGTATATCCTTTGCTTTTTTAGTTAGTTTTATCAGCTGGGTTTCTCTTCATTAGCAACATGTATTATCAGTGTCAGAGTTTCTTGGAGGTTCTTTTTTAAATTTATAGCACTTTATTATCTTTTAATGAGTACCTCTCATGTTTGAAGTAAAAGCAGCAAAGAATCCAGCACCAAACTGAAAGCAGGGAAGTGCCTTTAAGAGGCTGGTTTTCCATCAAAGGTACATTACAAGTGGTGGATGGGAGTCAGGGAACTTGGCTTCTTATTTCCTTATCTAAATTTATTACACATAATTTCTGTCTACTATGCAAATTGTTGTGCCTGATGCTGTAGATCAAACTCAAATGCTGCAAAGTACCCCACTCTCCGAAGGTGCAGAGGAAGACACTTACACATTTACACATTTATTAATTATTAATTAATTAATTAATTAATTATTAATAATTAATTAATTATTAATTAATTTATTACACTTACACATTTATTTATTCAAGCTGCTTACAAAACCCTACAATTTTCTGTACCTTGTTCCTCAACTCTTGCCCATTATGCATTTCCTTCACAGTACATGAAAACCCTTTGAGCTCAGCCTGAGGGATGGGGACCTCACACTGGATGACCCAAAGGACTGAAGGCATCCCACTGAGCAAATATCTGTTTCCTGATATGACTCATTGGTGTCTTGTTCATGGCATCACAGTGCAGGTCCTGCTGCTGCTAGAGTT
Organism: Limosa lapponica baueri; assembly: GCA_002844005.1. Classification (NCBI taxonomy): domain Eukaryota; kingdom Metazoa; phylum Chordata; class Aves; order Charadriiformes; family Scolopacidae; genus Limosa; species Limosa lapponica. Next base: position 637,323 of record KZ505758.1, on the reverse strand, counting down.
CTCCTGGCTAATTGTCTCTTTTTTGTCTTACTGAAGAACTGTGCTGTGGCCAGGGGCAAGAAGTGATGCAGAAGCATTGCAGGAGGTCCACTTTCTATTGTCAAGGCATGGGACACAAAAGACCAGTCCTGCTTCCCCAAGGCAGTGGTCCCATGGAGGTTCCAGACACACAGTAGGAGCACTGCACTCTGTAGCACAGCTGCTCTGGAGCTAGGACCTTGATGACGTTCAAGGCTGATGTACAATACACAGGTCTTGCACCTGATATCTCCTGCATAGCTGTGAACAAGACCCACAGAGATCCTGCTAATGCCTACCTGTAAAGAAGCAGCTACATTGAATCTGTTTTCTATGAAGTACTAATTAGGGCAGGATCAGCTCTGATTGCCCTCTGATCTGGTGTTTTATGCAGGTGCCTCATGAAGGAGACTCATCATAGCCATCAGACATTTGGAAACTATGGCTGTAATAATCATGCCTTTAGTTGGTTGGGCTTCACTGAGGTTTTGTAACTGTGGAGATGGAAGTACCACGGAATACACGGATAACTGGAGACCAAAAAGATCACAGATTCTGGGACACAGAACTTTCTCCAGGACTGAGAGAAAGTGAGGCTTGCAGGGTTTAGTCTGTGTAGAAGAAGGAAGGCAGGGTATCACCAGGAAAAAGGGCTCATCTGATTATATTGGAGGAGGTGTGACATCTTGCAAATAGCAAACTGGCACTGGATCAAAAAGTGATATAAGTACTGAAAGTTTTCATATGGGCCCAGATAATTTAGGCTGAACTAGTGCAGGTAAAAATTATTCTTTTCATAGTCAACATTTATGTTAATGAACCACATCTGTGTCTTGTGCTTGTGGTCTGTGGCCTACTGGAAACCTCCAGAGCTTCAGCTTCTGAAGGCTGCTTCCTAATGTCTGAGCACCTGGGAGGTTTCAAGTGATTCTCTTGAACGGATCTCCAGAAGGGGCAAGCACAGATCCAGAAAAGGCTCATGAAGAAGTCTCCTGAGTGTAGCAATGCACATGCTCATCTGAAGCGTTCATGGAGAAAATCCTGGAGAATCCACCACCACTGTCAAGTATTCTGAGGGGGAGGTTGGGCACCCAGCAGTTTGAGATTAGGACAAGAAAGGCTGAAGAACTTGCAAGAGCAGCACCAGTGGATGAACCCATAGAATTGTCCTGCAAGGTGTTTTAAAGAAAAATTTGCTGCTGTCCCACGGAGCTAGCATGTGTTTTGTGTCCAGGTTGAATAGGAGAACAACAGTCGGCTGGGAGAAGGGAGGCAATAGTACCTTCACCTTCAGTGGGCTCATGCAGCCCACTGCACTTAGCCCTGTCACTTCCCTCCACTTGTACAGCTGCTGCATGAGAGGAAACCAATAAAGCATCATCTCTGCCATTTAGACTCTTTGAGGTTGTGCTCTGCCTACTCAGGCACAGATCTCAGTCCTAGGGAGGAACAAGTTCATGTGCGTCAGCTGAGCCACAATAACGAACTATGTTTTCTCTCGGCGTAAAAGGCAGTAGTTTAAGCATCAGTGAAAAGCATCTGACCCCATGCAATTGTGGTTAGAAGTGTGCATGATCACACTGTACTTCAGCTTCTGCAGAAGAACTTCTCCAGCACAGGAGCTCAGCTGTACCTGAGGTCTCTCACACTTAGTGGATAATCCCATGACAGCAGCAGCTGTCAAAAGATCATAAATGAAAGACTGAGTTATGAAACTGTCATTCTGTCACTTCTGCATCTCCGTAGGGAGAGCTACGTTGTACATCAGGGAAAGCAGAAAAGTTGGCGTCTGGGGGCACTGAGCCGCTTCCTATGTAGAGGATGCCACAGAAATGGGGTCCTCAGCTGTGGTTGGGAAGCAGACAACTGCTAGGGACATTTGTTCCCAGGTGCAACAGGGACTTCAGTAAAACTCTGCAGCAATGTGCATTTAACCCAGGTAAGTCCCTTTGTCATCTTTGCCTGCCACAGAGGGGACAGCCTGTATCCCCAGACACTTACCAGCAGGCAGCAGAGGTCTGAAACGCCGACTTCCGTTGCCTTCTCCCCCAGGCCCTCTCTCCCTTGGGTAAAGGGCAACTCAGAAGGGCTTGATGATCCTGGCTCTTGTGAAACTCCTTTTGCCTGTTGCATGCTGAACACCTACACCAGGCAGTCTGACTAGAAAGGAACAGCAGCTTTAGTGTCCACTTGTAAAAGTGGTTTGGTGTTTAAGAGCTTACAGCTCGTCGTAACTGATGCTTCACTTAAAAGTATTTGTAACTGGTGACTGTACCGGCGGACAGTCAAAAACTGTGAACTGCAGAGAGCACATCTTGTTCTCTCAGATGTGCTGCTACATATGGAGTATAGACAGGAGTCTTAATAAGTTATGTTCTTTTTTTTAAAATTGTGTTTTTTTGCTAAAGCATCAGTCCCTGAACACTATTCTCAACTTTGTCCATTCCACACAATATTGAAACGAGGGCTCTGCAATGTCTGTGATATATGACCTTCAAAACTCACAGAAAAAAAACTCACATGCTCACATTTGGGATGGGGGTCCAGCCCACCCAATGCAGGCATTATTTAGATGCACTAGGTTTATACATGAAAACAGCGTAGCCCTCTCAAAGTAACCTGACTGCACTGCTGATCTACAAATAGAAATGAGTAAGTGCCTCAAAGGTTGTCCAGGGATGCCTTAGTCAGACCTACTCACCTTCTGAAGGGCCATTAGACATTAAGTATGTTTGTTCTGTCCTAATATGTTCTTCGCTGGATTGTCCCTAAGGAGTGCTGTTGGCTTAAGAATAGAACTTCAGGGAGGACCACTGTCATTGGAATAGTATTGTTGTTTGTCCCCTCCTGCGTGTACTGGCCCCTAATGCTGTTGAGGTAGATACCTCAGTTGCATTGGGTGTATCAAGCCCTGTGTAGGGTGAACAGGATGTGGTCCCTCCTTCAGAAACGTCAAAGTCTAGTAGAGTGGAAAATTAGTAGAAAATAAAAATAATTTTTCCACCAACTGTGATTTTGTGTGTGTGTGTGAGGTTGCACAAGAAAGAGCTATTCTTATCTGCAGAGGTCCCTTAACTGCAAAATCACCACCCCTTGTAGAGGTTATTTGCAGGTTATTGCTATTTTTTATTAAAAGAGAGTTAATGAGTAATGGCTACTATAACCTTCTTCATCGGGGTATTTACTTGACTCTTTGTAGTTTCATTAATTTCTTGTTTCATTAATTCTTTGCATTGAGGCATTGAGGCTTGTGCTGGGCACCCCTTTTTTTCCTTTTTTTTTTCTTTTCCTTTTTTTTTTTTTCCCTGTAGTGGTCTTTTTGTCAGATTAGCAGTTATTTGTTAACCATTTTTCATCAAGATCCTTAAATTCATCATAGTATATAGTTCCTGCTTAAGCTCATGCAACCCAGTTCCTGTTCTCATCCAGCAACTGAAATTCCTTTTAGTAAGTCATGATACTCCAGTTCTTCGACAAACATGATACTGGTCCTTCAAACAAATGATCTTTCTGAATGTAATTTCACTGTAATTTCTTCCCACATGATACACTGAAGAGCAAAATTTACTCTTAACAGGTTTTAATCTCCAATTCTATATATAGTATAAAGTCCACTTATAGCAAAGTACCTTTATAAAGAGATTCTACAGCTATTAAAACTTCATGTAACTTGTCATGAAGATTAAGGCTTAAAGTCTGCAGTGGCAGATGAAACAAGTTTCTAACAATAGATTTGAGTTTTTTTCAGTGTCTTCTCTCCTTCCCTCATCGGGTTGCTATGAAGCAGAATTAGTCTGTACCAACATGCAAACTGTACCTGATCTTCCTTGCTTTTCTTCTGAGTTTGATTCTAACTTTAGCCTTGAATTTTGCTCGGTCAAAGAAAATTTGAACATTTCTATGACTTTTTTCTGCCTGTAATCTATACTGTTGTAATATCTGATCAAGCTTGATTTTGGGTTTTCAGCTGATGAGTTGCAAATGTCAAGGATGGGTTAAGTTGACACCTAAACATAGTCATATATGAGGTTTGTGGTCTGAAGACCTATTGTAAACCCATAGCTAACTGGGGGCAGCTGGACAGGCTGATCAGTGGTTTATTCCCTTGTAATGTTCTCATGTCAAGTAGTTGGTGTTGAGACAAGTGCGAACAAAATTCCCCATTCATTTATTACTTACTTCTAATAACTTTTTAAACTTGATAATTGGTGTATACCTTATTTTAGAGGTAAAAGTTCAGCTTTCTTCCCTAGATGCAATATATTATTGTCTTGCACATGGTAAGTGCAGCAAAGAACAAAGTATAGGTACGGATCACAGAGTACACTGCATCAGAGAGAAAGTATGTTTTGAAAAAACCCTAGAATAATGAGGCTTGCACTCAGGAGCCAATCACTGACTACCAGACAGTGTCGAGAAACATTGGGCACTAAATTTTCAGCTTTACAGTTCAGCTGTCTAGTGTGAGAGAGCATTTCAAATGAGGTGAATATTGCATTTAGCCTCTTCCTTTCATGTCATATAGGGCCTTCCTGAATATATAAAATACTTTTCCTACACAAGCAAAAAGATGAACAGGATCGTTTGTGGGATTTCTGTATCTTGTCTTGTTATTGACTGATGATTTCTGCTATTGGGTATGGGAGTATGTGGAAGGCAGAGCAGATAGGCATTTTGTATTTGTACTGCCTGAAGTTGTTATGAGGGATAAAACCACTGAAATGGGTAGTTCTGTAACCATTTGTAACTCTTGTGAGAGCATTTTCCATAGCATGATTTAGTGTTGCATTGATTTCCACATCAGTTTGAGTAAGTTCTACTTGTCCAATGTATCTGCTTGCAATGTGGAAACGTATTCTGTAAAAAAATAGTTTGACTGATGGCTGTATCTTCCTCTCACATCATTCTTGCCAGGACAGCTGACTGTTTCACACTAAATTTTAATAATTCCTGCCTGCAGAGACATCATAACTGTTCTGTTGCAAGACATATTCTGTCTCCCCACAATGCCAGCTAAATTTTCTTTCTTAATGACATGCTACTTGACAAAGGTTCATGAAATCCCAAGAGCGCTGCCTGATATTAAGATAAAGACTGAGGTTCTGGCATGCAAAAGACTGTGTTTTGGAATACACAGGGAGTAATGCAAGGGATACTATTTTCAAGCCAGACTTCTTACACAAAGCAAATGTTCCAGAGGTATTACGTGATATTACAGGTGGGAAATAAATGGTAGGAAAGAAATGGTGACAGAGAGGTGCTCTGCTTCTGTGGCAGGCTCCATTGCATCTTGGTCGCCTTGTTGCGATCAGCAGTTTGCACACTTCAGGCAAGCGAGGTTTTTTGCCTGTGGTTGTACTGGGTCTGGTGGGAGCGGAGTTAACTTTCTTCATAGCAGCCCATATCACATTTGTAGCTAAAACTTTGGTGATAACGCACCACTATCTTGATTATTGCTGAGCAGAGCTTGCACAGTGCCAGGGACTCCTCTCTTCTCTCTTTTACCCCCAGCAAGTAGGCTAGGGCTGGGCAAGAGGCTGGGAGGGGACGCAGCCAGGAGAGCTGGCCCCAACTGACCAGAGAGATGTTCCATACGATGTGACATCATGCTGAGCAATAAATACTCAGGGAGAGGAGGAAAGGGGGATGTTTGTGGTGCTTATCTCCCCTAGCAACCCTTACACCTGCTGAGGCCCTGCTTTCCGGGAAGTGGCAGGACATCCATCTGCCAGTGGGAAGTAGTGAAATAATTGCTCATTTTGCTTTGTTTGTGCACGCAGCTTTTGCTTTCTCTAATAAAACGTCATTGTCACAATCCACAAGTCTCCTCACCTTCTGTTTTCTCCCCATCTTATGGGAGAGGGGAGTGAGGGAGCCTCTGGATGGGAGTTTGGCTGTTGGCCAGGGTCAACCCACTGCCGTAGTGGTAGGCTTTTTTTCCTTGCGTGTGGTTATTAATACAAGATCTCAGAAGTCACATTGCTTAATGCAGTGATGTATAATGGAGCAGACAGCAAATGTTGAAATACGTGGAAAATTACTTTCAACTGTTTTGTCCAGGGAGTAATCTGTAGGCTTGTTTAGCGTTGCAAAACTGTTCACACTTATACATCAAAAATAGTTTATACATGATGGTCCACTTCTTAAACCAGTAATTTTAGAGAAAAGAATCTAAACTCCAAATATTCAACAAGAACAGATTGTTCAAGTTGTGAATATTCTGTTTCAATTAAAATATTTCTTCTCCCTGTGGTAGTTATAATGTACTGGGGCTTCAGCTGAGTGGGAGACAGGAAAAGACTTCAGATTTTTCCTGCCCATATGTACCTTACAGATTAAGTAGTCTGGTGATTTTTAATTATTTTTTTTTAACATTAATTACAGTCTGCCTCCCAGGTAGACAAGTGCCAAACTTCCCTACAGATATTTATTGCCTGTCACCCACACCCACTCAGCTCACATTACCCACCACTTTGTTGCTGCCCAACAAACCCACAGGCCACATGTGAGGACCTGACAGCTCACAAAACACATCAATTCCATAAAGCCATGAGATCCACAGAAGATGCTTCTGAGTCCTAAGAAAAACAGCTTTTCACATGATTTTCCTATTTACAAGTACTCCAGTTGTAATTGACATTTCTAACATTTACAGAGAAGTGAGTGATAGTTGGTGTGACCATCTGGTTCCCTCAGTATTCATGACACTAACACTCAAAACGTGTGAGTGCCTTTGGAAAGTGAGTACGAAAGTCAAAGGTAATTGATTGAATATACATGAGTCTTCAAACATGAGTTTTCAAACATGAACAAGTTTTCGGACGTTGCTCTTTTCCTCTGTGTGGGTTTGCAGCGCCAAGAAAGAGAGAGCTCAGTAAATGTGCTGACTTCTCGGAACTGCGGGAACAGTTTAACCAGGAGTGATGGAAAGTCAGCTTCTACTTGTTAGAAACTCCTACATCCAAAATTTATTTTCATTTCTGTTCAGAAATACAAATATATTCAAATTGCTTCTGAAATGTGAATCCTTAATTAAATATTTTTGTTACAATGGGGTTTTTTTGCTAAATTGTGTATCTTTTCATTTATTTGTGTATGTGTTTTGTTGAATAATATTATGTACAACTACTGTCTTTTGAAGAAATACAGAAGTAAAGCAATAAGAAAGGTTTTTGAATCTTCACTTAACAAGATATTGCATTCTAAACAAATTCTGTCTTCAAAATGTTATTTGGAAGATTATCAAACTTTGTTTCAATGTGTTTTCCTTCTGCTGAATTTTGCTACACTTTAAGAATTTTATGGGAAAAAAAGACATTTTCAAATGGAAAAATCTTTTAGACAAAAAACGTCTGATCAGTTGTCACCAGATTAGTTCACTAAATGGTATGAAGATGGTGTTACCTAATTTTTGTGATCATCCTATCATCAAGGGGTAATTCAGGTTGGATTCTGTTCACATAATGCTTAATGAAATATTTGCTTTCCTTGTCACTCAGAGAACCGTTGGCATTTGGTATGGGAGTTCTGTATTATAGTAATTATTTTTATTAAAACAACTACTTATATTTTATGAGCAGTCAACAAAGTACACACACACACTTGCAATCTGAGTGTTTTTGACTTTGAGCTGGAGTGACTTGGATTTTGATTTCTCACTGAGTTAGGCTGAACTGCCTCCCACATGTCAGACTCCTAACTCTGTCAACAAGACAGTGGTTTTTAGATGACAACACAAATTGTTTACAAAATGTGTATTTTAAGCATGGTGCAGCAGTGGAATCCAGTGAAAAAAAACAACTTTTCTTTAACTTATTTTTTGGATGATGTTCCATGTGTATTACCAATGGTTGAACAGGTGCTGCAGTTCAAACAATGTTACAAGTATTGTGCATATACCAGCTCCATTTTCCACTTCCGTATTCTCACATTAACTATTGCCTGTGACTACTGATGTTCTTTTTAAAAGTTTTCTTACAAAAAAAAAAGTTTGAGAAGTTCATCTGGATGCTTACTTGGATTTCGTTGTCAGTTTTTTGTAACTTAACACTGTGGAGCGATATTTTGGTTGCAAAGAAAGTTGCAGCAAAATGCTACCAACTTCAGTGAGCCAAGGACAATACCTACTGAGTCCTGTACATTAGAGCTGTAACTGGCACTGAAGTGATTTCAAACCAGTCACCATTCGGCCAATAAAGACACAGCAATGCAGTTATATAGCAACTTTCTATAAAATCATTGATCTCTTCTTATGTTTCCTTACAAAATTGCTTATTCTTAAAAACCTGCAAGATTAGTATGCTGCAACTTTCATGCCTGAGTATTTTGGGTTAATTTCTTGGGTTTTCTTCTGTTTGCTTTGGGGTTTTTTTGTGTGGGGGTTTGGTTTTTTTTTGGTTGATCTGGGTTTTCTTTTGTTTGCTTGTTTGGTTGGTTTTTTTTAATCTAAGTTGCATGTTTTAGAAATAAAAAGTTATTAAATGATGATACCATCTTACCTGTCTGAATAGTGAGTTGGCAATTGTCTGTACCACCTTCTCACTTTCCCTGTTAGAACCAAATACTGTCCATGCTCAGCTCAAATTTACCTCCTCATCTCTGTATCAGGTATCTCCCTGGCAAGAGCAGAATTTCTACTGGCAACCGAAGGACTCCCACAAACACATTACCTTTTGGTGAGAGCTGGTTTGTTAAGCATTATATGGCAATTGATCAGTAAGTTCCACCCTGCAAGAATAACTGTGTAGATGCTGACAAAGTTATTTTTTTCCCAGCTCTAAATGACCATGAAATAATACCTGTAAGAAATGTAAGACTTCGTCATGACCTCAATCATTTCAGTGCAAACCCAAAGCCAGTTTAATGAGTTACTCCTAACCTAACCTATGTAATGAACACCAGAATGGAGGGCCTTACCCAAAGATTATTGATGTCTGTCTGCTCCTATCAAAGGATGGTGGAGTGGGTTGTTTTTTTTCTCCGCTGAACTATAAAGATTGTCCACCTTTGAACATTAAGTGCTGTAGTACAGTTATAAGTAAATGCAAAGCAGTTATTTCTAAGCAGTTTCCAGAAATGTATGTTCATTAGCCACTCTCAGTTGTAGGTTGCCTGCCTTTTCTTGACAAAATACCTGACCATTCACTTACCTGGCCTTGGAACAAGATGCCATGTTACATTACTGATGGCTGGAGGCATCTTTTTCTTCCTTGTGAGGTGGAAAATCGGATGAGCCATTAGGGAAAAGCTTGTGCAAAAAGTGATCTTGAGACTGCTGAAGTGACAATGGTAAGTTAAGAATGAAGTTGAATGCACCTCACAGAAGAGAGGAGCACGGTACCTTCTGCCCACGGGTCCTCATTCTTCAGACATGATCACACACCAAGGTAAGCAGCGCATTCCTGCAGGATTTCCCTACTCTACCATGTCATTCTATCTGGACAGAACTTCCGTGGGACCCTGACTTTCACCTGGACTTTAACCAGTGTTTTCCTCACTATGGAAGTCCCGGCTACCTTCACATTCCCAGTGCCAAGGAATTCAATGAGAGTGAAGTGCAAAGTTTAAAAAGAACAAGAAAGATCGAAACAGATAGAAATCTGCAGAACCAACACTGTTCCTAAGGTTATCTTTTGTGAAAATTAATAAATAAATCAGGAACAATCTCCTCCCAGCCCATAACATGACTCTCACTTCTATGGGCAGAGCAGGGGCAGCCAGTCAAAGTGCAACTCGTGCACGTTTCTGAAACCACTTTGTAAATACAGCCCCTGCTTTGAGCTGGAGGAACAAAACTGGGCTCTCATTCCCAGAAGTAAAAAGTGCCTGGTACCAGCTGCAAGAGGTGTCCCCCACATTCAAATGGAGCAGGATTTTTGCAAGTAAAAATTCTGAAGCTATGAGATAAATGTAAGACGTTAGGAAAAAGGATTCAGTAACGAATAGTCCATCCATAGGAATTTAAAGCTATAAATTTAAAGATAAAATTTAAAGCTATAAACACTTTACTGTTGCCCCAGTTACATAATTACAAAACGCACAAGTGCAATAAAGAGCACAATTTGAATGTTAGCCCACGTGGCACAAAGTGCTTAAGATGATGCTATATTTGCAAACAGGACATTAGGTAGATTAGCACAATACAAAGCAATTCAATTAGAGGCAGCGTGACCTTTTACTGCTTGTGCTCAAAAGCGGCAGAAGGAACCTTGCCTATAATCAACGTTTAGCTAACTCTACTTTGTTGCTGTTTTCTACCATTATCTAAATGAACGTGTCTTTTCTATATTGCAGATGAATTTGGACGTCTGTAGCCTTTCAACAGGGAGATTTCTCTTTCTCAGCTCAATGTTCTGAGTATTGTCAATGAGGTCATACATATGTTCTCAGTAATACAACGGTAGCTTCATTTTAACCATCAAGATATTGATTTCACCCTTGGGAAACTACCAAGCTGGGCGTCATTAAAATAACATTTGCCACTTTGCAGTGATTGCAGTAATGCAGTATCTCCTCTGGTGCACCAAAGAGAACAGCCTTCCACCCTTACTGTCCTTCCTGCAGTGAAAATTGTGCATTAAGCGGTGCCTGCTGCAGGTAACAACAGTGTTGCGTGCACTACCTCACCTTAGCACATTTGAAATCAAAATTGTAACCTAGGCTAAGAAGCGGTTTCTCCTAGAAAAAAAAAAAAGTCATTAAAAAACCCTACTCACTGCGCCTAAGAAAAATACTTATCATTTATATATCAAAACTAATGAGCACCGCGTGATCAAGATCCCAGTTTTATCTCTCTTCTATATGATAGAGTTATGACCCCTTCATATCATGCTGGTAAATTGGCTCAATAATGACTCAGAAAATGCCACCTTCACTTCCTACCCAGCAGCTGAGCTTTACTACAAGTCCTTTAATTGGAAATACGATGTTCTAGCTAGGCTTTCTTTTTTAAAAAAGTTATTGTTCTTGCATTTGAATACCTTGTGCTTGCTTTGTTTTAAAATGTAATGCTTGGCACATACAGTATGTGGTTCTGAATAATATCCTCCAATATAACAAATACAGCCAAGCCTATAGTGTCAGAAAATGGTTTGTTGAGGGCAGGAGCCTCTTTTAGTTAACATGGGAGAAAGGCACCTTGCTGTGCAGCATCAAATAGTCTTCACATATAGTTACTTGACTCCAGAGCAGCTTGCAATGCTGTGAGTGAAACAATAGGAATAAATTAGATAGGGGATTTAATTACAGGAAAGTAAGGAACCGGGGATGGGAAGTGGCCCCAGGGAGGGTCTGGGGTTAGTGGCACATTCAGCCAGGCTACGCTGGCCACACGGATTTCTGGGAATTTAAACAAGTGCGAGAAAGCCTGGACGTGTAGTTAGTTAAGAAGTACCTCTGCTGAGTCACCCCAGCTGCACCCAGAATTGCGGAGGGGGTTAATGAGTGCCCCTGGTCCCAGTCCAGTGGGTGGCAGGAATGCAGCTGAGTCAGGGGGGAAACCATGAACTCACTGGATGGACTCTCCAGAGACACCAAAAGCAAAGCTCTCAGTCCTCCTGGAAATCCCCAGTTGAAGGGGGTAAGACCTGGGGGAAGTGCTTCTGCTAACTCTCCCAGACAGGGAGACCATATATGTACAACATCTTGAGGCCATTGTTAAAAGGAATATTTCCATCCTACCCCTCACACAAGCATGTTCAAAGCAGGAATAGCTAAACATTTTTCCAATTAAGGCATTGCTAGCTTGTGAGGGACTGGAAACTCTAGATTTTCAAGGGGGATGAAGGGTACTAAAGAAGGTACTTCTCCATGGGTTCTTCCGGACCTTGGTCCCTCCAGCCCTGCAGTGATGACTGCTCAGCCAGCATATATGCTAGTTTTCTCCTGAGCTTTTTTGTGTCATGGACCGACTAATTCATCCCAAGAGGAAACCAGGAACTGGCGGATGAGGACTTCTCTCCAGGATCTGCTTCATGCAGCCAAGGAGGATGTGGGCTGTGCAAGGCTTCACTGCTCAGCCCACTAGTCTTTCAACATTATCTACGTAAGTCTTGGGCTCCCCCACATCCCATGCATGCATGACACACTGTCACTTTCCTGAGATAAAACCACCATGCTCAAGGGTTGTCAAGGTTCTTTCTCTAAAAATATCTGTCTTATCTTGAATCAGTACGCTTAGAACAACTAGCACATTACAGGGGCACAGAGGAGCAAGCTGGTGCTGAAGAGATCAAAGGCATCCCAGATGCCCTCCAGATTCCATCAGCCAGGCAGCTCCCACAAGATGGCATGGCAGCTTGGCACACGAAGATACAACCACTGTGCTGAGCTGTGCCAGCTTGTATTTCAGAAGTTGAATCCAACCTTTTCCAAGAATTGAGCTGCCACCAAAAAGTCTGGTGCAGCTTCATGTAAATATGGAAGCAGCACTGAGTCTTTGGTGAGGACGTCTTCACTGGCCACCTCTGCTGTACCATGTTCACATCCAAGAAGTAGGCTCATGGATGGTCCTTGTGACTGAGCTTGCATAAACCAGATAGAACACCCCTGCTGTGGCCCACTGGCTTGGAGCTTATCAACAGCTGCTACCCAAAAATGGGTAATGTGCAATGTGGACAGACTCTGCTGACTGGCATTGCAAACATCTACCACCTGTGTGACCACAGATATCTTCAGTCCTTAAATCAATGGTTCTGCTAAGTCTGACACCTTTTATATAGGAGTGGCTTTGAAGTGCGGTGATGTGGCTCCAAGGGGGCTCCCAGTTTCCAGCCAGACACCTTAGAGGTGGCCTTCCATCTTTCCAAAGTTTGTATCCTGGGTTAGCAATTTATCTCACGTGGTTAGTACCAACAGTAACAGACACTGGTGCCCATAACCCCAAACGTTCCCCATACAAGGGAAGGACTGCTACAGGTTGCAATTAAAAACGAGGTTGTTTAGCAAGTGGGGCTGTGTGTGAGAAAGATAAAAGCAAGTGTCATCTGCAGATCTAGGAGCCAGAGTTGCACCCTTTTAGGTGGTACACCTAACCCAACCCTGCTCCATCTCAGCTGGGCTCATTCGGGCTGAGGTCATCCCAGTGAAGATGCCAAGAAGCCATGGGTGCAAGCAGGGTGGGAACAGGCTGGAGGTCAGCTTTGCCAGGGAGTAATGATGAAGGCATGCTGACTTTTGTTGGTGTGCTCTGTTGTGGCCCTGTGCAAGGTGCAGCACACACAATGAGAAATGAATCTACAGGGGCATGTTTATAAATGAATATGAAGATCTCTGGGACTGGGGCTGTGACTAGGTCTGTTCTGAGATTTGCTGCAGTTGGTCTGTTCCTGGGGGGCTGATCATGAAGAGCATGAGCATGAGTCATCCCTCACCAGCTGATCAGTGGCCCCAGGCTCCCTTCATGGATCATAAAGGCTGCATAGATGTAGCCTAAATGTCTCTGTAAGCATCAGAACTCAACTGTCAGGCACCACTATTACTCACAACTTGTCATTTGACAGGGTAAGTTCTTCTGAATCAGATTTTCCAATAAAAGCTTCCAAATCTGTGCATCTTTTTTAGTTGGCGGGTAGACATCCAAATGATAGTGCTGTCCAGGGAGAAACTCATGACTAAGTCTTCCTGGAATTCACAAAATTTACATCCTCCTACTTATTCCACTTTGCAGCTCATTGTCACATGCATATCCTGAGCCTACTGAACACAAAGGATGTGTGGAAAGGAGGAAGAGGGACTGGTCGCCATGTTACTTGCTTTCACTTGCTGCTGAGCACTTCCTCAGAAAGGCCCAAGAACAGGGTGTGCTCACAACTGGAGTGCCCCCCGGGACCAAGCTGGAGCACCCATCACAGTCAGGAGTCTGTAGCTGGCCAGGGCAGTTGCTTCCCAGACAAATATCCTCATCCCAGGAGGCTCTGAAAGAAAGGCTCTGCCATCAAGATCTTGGCTTGTCCTCTTGCAAGATGGGAATGACACCTTTTGTCCAAACTAGTTATTTGAAAGATGAGTTTAGGCTGCTAAGATCAGGATAGTGTTCAATAGTCAATAAATCACAAATTTCCCCCAAAAATCCTTAATCAAAAAAATCCTCAATCAAAAAAATCCTCCCTGCCAACTCTATTATAAATCAACATCAGATCGATACTGTAAAATAATCCCTCCAAATTCATGTTTCTCTATTAAATATGGGTCTGACTAGTTCCTATTTTGTAACAAAAATGCACATCAACACTGCTGTAGATGGCATCTATTTCATTTATATTGGCCTGAGCTGCCCTATAAATTTGGGGGGAAAGGCTGTGATTTGTAGCATTGTTACAGGCAGGTAGAGGGGGAGGAGAGGCAGGAGGTAGCTAAAAAAGGGTCTGCAGATTTACCATGCTAAAAATACTGGAAGTGGCATTCTGTTTATCTGGATTTGCTGGAGCAAAAGGGGAAGTTTCAGGAGCATTTAGCGGTTTGAGTGAAAAGGAATGAAGACTGTGGATTTTTTTAACAAAAGCTTCTTTATTTCATCTGTTAATTAATAATTGATGTTACCTAGGTGTTAATAAAAGCAAACAAAAGACAAAGAGCTTTGAAAAGACTGTCTTGAAATCCTGTCACTCCCACCCGTTCATACTGAGAGTTTTTTCACCTACTCACCGTTTTTTCACCTACTCTCACTGTTTCATTAGCTCTTCACTCATCCTGGTCTCCCTAATCTGCAGGGTTTTCTAACCTGTATTTCTGAAGAAAAAGAAATAGAAAATCCTAGGGGAAGGGACAGTCTTTTGTTATTCATTAGGGCAGAGTCTCTCTCAGTCACTGGGGTCCTGATCTAGAAGCAGGACCCATAGCTACCATGCCAATGGCAATGATGTGAAGGGCGAGAAGAGCCGCCCTTTTATCTGGGCTGGGGACCCCGCGGTGCTGAGTCTCTACACGGTGCTGTGCACCACTGTCACGTCTGTAGTGCTGATGGTGCAGCAGGGCAATCAGCCTCTCCTCATTGAGGTCTCTGTAACTCCGTAGGTCCTGAAGAGTCACCTCTTAACAGAAGACTAAATATTGTCTTTCATTCTAACTTTACAGGCACACGTCTGAGCAGCTGCACCCCAGCCCTCACAGGGAGGGCTCACATGCGGGGGCTTCATAAAAATGCCACTGCAATCTAAAGCAAAAGAAATGTTGCTATTCTCACTCCCACTCCTTCTCACTGCGAAAAGTCAGGCCTGTTGACATGCAAAGGCAAACATAAATACACTTGTTAATTATTCCTTTGTTCACTTTTACTTTTGTTGGAAATACTCTTGCAGTACTACATTTTTATCCTCAGTAATGTTTAGTGCCAAATCTGATATAGACCTATGGTATGACTTGTATAATCCATACTTCATCTTTCTTCAGACAATGACATTAACATTTCTCCTGTTCATTGGAACAGAACTTATTATGCTTACATTTTCAAACAATTAAATGACTTTTCACTTTTGCTTTGAAAATCTTTTTTAAGTGAGGATAGAGCTTTGGCTGGGATGTGCCCTTTTCAAGTGGAACATCATTCAGCTCCTTTCCAGGTAAACTCCACACGGAATCTTTTTGGTCTCCAGCAGTGAAAAAATGCTGAGTGAATAAAACTAATTGTCTGAGATGGGTCTCATACCCAGCCCTTCAATGGTTAAATAAAGGTAGTTCTTCAGTCGTGCTGACTTCATCCTTTCGGGGTTTTTCCATCCCCTCAGTCACGTGATACACTCTGTCTTTTCTTTTTCTGATGCAATGCAGCCTACATTATTGAAACACTCCATCGCTGATTTACTAATTAGCCTTTATTACCAGAATTGGTCTGACCTTATCTACCTTCAGTACTGTTCTTCCTGGCTCTGTTCCTCCAGAGCATTCTCATCTATTCCCATGTACAATGCACATTCAGGAGCTTGTTTGGGTTATGAGTCAGAAGATAAACCCGTCTCCCAGTCTGCAGCTGTAGCTGGAAGGCTCCTGAGGCTTAGCTGTAATCTCCAATATTCTTTGCAGTAATTGTTATTTTCTTTACAGGGTAGATTGAAGGATCAATATCTAAAAGCAGTAGAGGTATTATTATAATTTGCCTGGCATTTTTAATCCAGACTATAGAGTATAGAGAAAATTTTACATGCATAGAAGTGCATGCACTGAATATAACAATGTTTTTTCCTGCTGTTATGCAGAGGGGGAGTGTCAAGAGTCTCCAGCATGAGGTGAACAGTTTCCAGAAGCCAGGTAGGGTTTGTTCTACCATGTACTTCTTGCTCTGACAAGGATGACAAAGGTTGGTAGGAAGCTGTTGTCCCACCTTCTTCTTCCTGAGCAGCTGTGCCAACAGTGCCGTGACATGAATAATCAAAATATCATTAACTTAAACCAAACACTAACCAACCCAGAAAACCTCTCTATTGAAGTAGGCATCTGTATGCTGCAGACACCCACAAGCGTGCTTATCTGCTCACCAGGCTTAGGTGGTGTGTAGGAAGCCTGCCCAAGGGGGCTGATTCACTAACAACCAGCAAGATTACACCAGATTACAGTCAAGTTTAGCTGAAAGGCAAGGGCTGCCATCAGAAGCTGAGGAGTTCAGCCCAGCAAGAAAATGGGTGCTATCACAGAGTTATGTGCAGAGCACATGGGATATTGATGGTACTTGGGGTTTCACACAGACAAAAGAGCTGGAGTGTTTCTCTGGGAGGCTCTGTTGAGTTGTTGATTCCATAGAACATGTCTGATTTCTTCAGATCCCTGAGCTTGCTGACTTCAGTGGAGCAGCAGCACCCTGCAACAGTTCAGGGCCTCAGCACAAGGAATTATACGTTGTTAAATAGCTATTCAAACTCTGCACTTCAGGAATGTAACACCACACACACATGGCAGCCTTAACATTTTGCTACCCAGATGAAATGTAGGAGGAATTCCCTGCATTGCATGAATGTGACTACATTGCTCTAATCACAACATGATTTATCATAAAGATTTGGGAAAACATTTCTGTAAAACACATTTTTGCCCTGGAAATGGAATAACTTCCCATGAAGTGGGAAGCATTTCTTATGGAAGGCTCTCTGCCTTTTGTTCCCCCTCATATCAGACAGATGCACTTTATACTGTTTCTTTATTATGCTTTCCATATTTTTAAGCACAATGCATAGCACTTCCAGCAGAATGCTGTGGATAAACCTGTTGTGTAATATTGTCTCCCCCATATTGTGTAATATGGATGGTACAGACAGCACATGGACTGTAGCGTAGGCAAAGAAGCAAAACTGTTTTCTTGTGAGGCATTGTTAAATTATTGGCATTACAGAACTGCCCAGTTATGAGTGGGTTGGAGCATATTGTAGTGTTTAGAATAACACCTGCAATATTCCCTGTAGATTTTGCCCTAAGAGAAGATGGTGCAGTCATTATTCATTCTCTTTATAAAGCTATACCAATTTGGCACTCAGTCCCTCAGTTGAGGGAGGAGAAGGGGACTGTGGTCTTTAGTCAGGCACAGCCATTTTTCAAGAAAATACAGCTGACAATGACAGAAGACTTCCCAATAGAGTACACAAATCAGAGACAGGAAAAACCAAAAAAATGCTCCAAAGTGCTCCCAACAGTACAAGGAACCCTCTTCAAACAAAGAAAATGGTTCTTGTGGTAGCAACCAGTTTCCTGTTCCCAAGCAGATGCTCTTGAAAGGGGATGAATTTACCAATTCTTTTAGCAAAACCATTTTCTTTTAATTTTGCTGGAAAAACTAGAAGATTGCAACAGGCTGGCTAAAAAAGAAAGCAAAATTAAGAACTAGTTATAATATTGGCATGATGGGAAAGGCCATCACCTGCATCAGCAGCATACAGCAGTGGCAGAATAGGTCCATCCAAAATCCTCAAGGGCTCAAAAAGCATACACAACTCCTCAAACACATAAACCAATAATCTATCTTTTCAGTGGGAGTGCTCACGGAGAGAACAGAGACTGATCAAACTACAATGCATGCAAAAGGACTGACTTGCGTAAGAAGCAGCTCATAAAAGGTGAAGCAGTTTGGGCTAGATTCATAATCAGGATGAAAGGAAACAGCATGTGAAGGACAATGACCCAAGCAGCCGTGTAACTCCACCGAGACTGACAGTCTTGGGCAAGGCTAATGGGCACTCTTCCATCTGAATACAGAGTAAAGATGGGATAGGCAAAGGGGCTGCTGCCAGAAAATGTGGTGGCACAAACAAGGAAAGTATGCCCAAATGCAGAAGAGAAAAACTACAGAGAAAACACTCTGAATGCTGTGATGAGAAAAGTGTACAAACAAGGGAAAAAAAATGAACAAAATCACAGAAACAAGTGGGCATCCAAGGGGTGAGTACTTGCACATGCACGAGCTCAGCACAGCACAGAACAGCAAAGGAAACCACCAACCACAAAACACAAATGAACAGTAAAGCTCTGTGAAAGAAGGGCCAAAGCCATGAATAAGTTAGAAGCCAAAAGTCAAACAGACACTGGGATATGGCTCAGTGTTTTATGTCATAAAGGCACTCTAAGTCTTTTGCAAGGAAAGAAAGTGAAATTGCAGCAAAACAAAGCAAATTAAAATCATATGATGGCATGCTTGCGAAACCAGAAACACAGTGTAGCTTAAAAGCAGGGTACAGGGAAATGAGAAAATGGGAAGGCTGGGATTTCAGGTAGAGAACAAAGAAGTCTCTACTTTTATTAAAATATATGACCCTAACAACCCCGAAGCCAAAAGAAATGTTACTCTCATAGACAAAGGGCAAACTGAAGGTGTAGCAGAAAGAACTAAATCTCCAGTTCCATCAAGGCAGCCAGAAGGCTAGTAAATTACCATCCTGTTACTTTTTTGATGGACCGGGACATCTTCCAGACTTGTTACATGTGATAATAGATAAAACAGTTTGGCTGTTATAGGAGCTGACTCCCAGAAAATCAATTCCATTACAAGAGCAAAACAACAATGGGAGCCGCAAAGAGAATAGAAAAGGAGATCGTATTGTCACAGAAGCCAAGAACTGGACTAGTAGCATGGTACTTGCTTAGAAACCAGGCAAGCTATTTGCCAGAGACCCTTAGAGCTTCAAACAGAGCACTAAAAACAGCTCAACATCAAAGGCTCACAAAAGGAGGGGTATAAACTGACTTGACATCAGCAAAATATGTTGGCAACCAGTGCCAACAATGGATATTAATAAATGACATTGGAGCTACTTCACCATATTTGGGGTGTCATCAGATTGATAGAAATGGCATAGGGGTAAAAACTAAGGGCAAGACTTTCAGTGTAACCAGAAAGATGCACAAACAAGATTCTTAGGAAGCTGCATCATAGCGGATGGTGGTCTGGCAGCACAGATAGAACAACAGCTTGGGGAAGGCTGCTGTGAATCATGGCAGAAATCCCCACTGTCTTCTGGGACCATCCAGGCATGCAGGACTACAGTTGGAAGTGGTGTCACAGGCAAGTAGTTCACTGCACAAGGTCTGTGACCTGGCCTTGGGAAGGCAGAAGTAATAAAACACATATCCACACTAAAGGGATTAAGTCAGTTTACAGACTATTAGCATTTGTAAATTAGCTACAGTTTCTTTTCCCCCGGAACCTTTAGGTGTAAGTAAACTTTCATGATTACTGTTACACAGACGTGGTATATGGTTACCTCAACATGACATAGCTATGCCATCACTCAGAGACTGCCTATCTATCCCAAAATGTTGGGGTATGTACAGAAAGATGTGACAGATGCTGCAGAAGTGGCAGTAAGTGGTTTCTGTGTTGAAGGCCACACTGAACCAGAGGCTTGTAGGACCTTGTACATGTGAAAAGTACATGGGAAATACACCTAGCGTGTCCCAGCATGGGAAACCTTCAAAGACTGGGTGACCATGAATAACTAGATAGTTTTTCAAAAAGCCATTACTATCAGCTTCAGGAAGCTTTCATCACATGTTACTGATATTGCAGAGCTGGCATTTAAATGTACGTGGTGGGAGACGGAGACGAACCTAGCTGGCTTCTTTTCCAAAGGGACATTGTAACGTGAAGCAAGGCAGTTCACCAAAAATATGACATCATCAACTTGAAAGAAATACAGCAACTGAATGACACAGAAAACATCAATCATGGTAGTTATGAGGCAATTTCAAGACAGAGGTTAGAAAGAGTCTGAGAACAAGCTATATGAAACAACAAATCGCAAATATTCATGCCAGTCATTTTGTTAGGAGGGTGAAAAATCAGAGAAAGGCATGATCTGCCTCTGAAGACCACTGAGATGGGATGAATGGACCATGACAACACCATATGTAAAAGCAGTCATGTTACAGCAGAAGTTTTCTCTAGGACACATTTCAGCCAACTCAGAATAAAAGCTGGGAAAGCAGAGATGCCATAGCCAGCTGACTATAAGGCCCTGTGGTCACTTCTGATACGTGTGGGAAAATTAAAAGGCAATTAAGATAAACCACTTTCCTAACAGACCTGATGGCATTGCAGAGACGAATTTTTCATTGCAATCATCTAGTGTGCTTCCAGTAAAAACTGCTGCCCAGACTCCCAGGGACCAGAGACATGGACAACATAATCACAGCAACTGTCCTGGACAACGCAAGGAAGATGTGGTGGGCCTGATTTCATGGTGTGGCTTCACAGGGGAAATCCAGATTATGCAAAGCTTTGTTCAAGTTACCTGTATCTGGGAGGTCAGTTAGATCAGATCCGCACTAGTGGAAGATGGCTAAAAAGTATTTTCATGTTCAGCAGAAAGTTTTGTGATTACCACAACTTACCACTTCTGCAGCAAAATTTACTGAAGGCATTTGATGTTCATTGTGAACACCGTAGGAGAAAAAGATACATATAAAAGAGGAAATTTGTAATCTAAAGATGGGGTTCCCATTCTTGACTCTGGTGGATTCAGGGTTCAATCTCTTCACCCAACAGTTTTGAAGGATTTTTACCCAGGTTTTCCATATTGCAGGAGAAAATCTTTAACCGGAAAAATATTCTGTGCTGAGACCACTTGGCTTTTCTCTTGAATTTGTTTCCCTGTTTGTGTTTTATGGGGAGGGGTGGGGGGGTGGAATGAGGGGAGAAAAAAAATATTTTTGCAAGGGACAGTCTGTGGAAAATCCATGGGAGCAACGTCCATAGGGGAATGACAGACTACATGATATTCCCCCAGGCACTGTCCCATCCTTGACTACTTCACCTCCAGGTGTATCCTGACATAGATGCTCCTGTGCCTAGTTTTTTTTTTCTTGGTGCTTGTCCAGTGTCCCCTCCAGCCCCCATTAACCTTCAGTAGTTACTGCTTTGTCACACTTTTGTTTTATGCTCGTACACTGAGCACAGCCAGCTGCCTTAAGCTTTTGCTTGGTTCCTCTATGTGGAGAGTTATAAAACAGCCTTTTCAGTAAAGAAAATCCTTGAAGTGGCACAGGGATCATGGTCTGTAGCTACATTAATTTATAGAGAAGTCCTTGTTGAAGACAAGAAAAATAAAACACTCTAGATTTTTCATTTTGTCAGATGATTATACCAGCAACATTACTTCCGATTTAGATCCTATCCCCACTAAGGATAGTTTTAAAACTTTATATACTGAACAGAAAGTTGCTTTCAACAGCATGTACAATTAAATGATATTAATAGCTTCCTCATTAATTTCTTCAGTGCTCCTGGACATAAGACTCACATTACACTTTTCTGAGAACTCCTGACCACTGGCTGATGTGGAAGCGTCTGTTTGCACTCACCACCATTCATCATCTATAGGCATATGAAGTTCCTTCTTAACTCTGCCTGTAGGAAGTTCTAATTCCTCTTCTAGTGATAGCCAGAGCGAGTCTGGGCTGAGCACAGCCAACTGGCAGGCCACGTTCTTCCTCATGATGCCCCATCTGCCACCCCTTGTGCCTCTTCTCCCAGGAAACACTTGGGGATAAGGTTTAGACCGGAAAGAAGACAAGCCTGACATTAAGAGTTAAAAAGCCAGAACTGTCTGCCATTGGAGACAAATGGTAATGATATGAGTTCATGACACAGAGATGTTAATAACTAGAGAGGGGAAGATTTTTTTTCTCAACCTGTGGAATTTTTAAGCTTTCACAATTTTTCTGTATCTTGTATCAAGGCAGAAAGTTGAAATACTGAAAGCCAAGCCAAATTCTCTTCCCTCCCTTCCTTCTGGTACCTGTTGTTCAAAGTGTCTTTCAATTTCAAATGCGTTTTTCCTCTTTCTTCTATTTTTGTCTTTGGGAAGAAGTAATTTGTTATTTTTGATCTGCTCTCTCTTTCCCACTGCCCTCCGGAAGGCACCCCCTTGGCAGTAAATGCCCACACCTCTGGCTGTGACTTCTCACCACCTCCCTACAGACAGTGGGGTAGAGCCGGTGTAGGGGTCCTCAGCACTCTCCCTCTAACTGTCACCATAGTACCTACCCAGCATGACATAGCAAATGGTTAATGTTTTTTAATTTAAAAATAATTTAAATTATATGTTTCAAATGTAAAAATGCTTTTCCAAACATGTCAAGACATGATGTGTTTCCACTGGATCTATTGTCATAGACATTAAATCTGAGTAAAGGTCTGTTTTGATGGCTGGTTGCCTCCCAGAGAAACTGCAGTGAAGCACCAGGACCTACATTTATAAGAAGAAGCAGGACTTGTGTTTCTGCACCCTGCAGCACAACTGGCTCTGGAGGGAACTGGCCTCATTTTCCAGTGCTGGCTACTCTAGTAGGTCCAAATGAAGCTTGGCACTTTTGAAAGTCAAACCTTTTTATTCAGGGACTCAAACAAAGATCCTGGATCTAGCTTCAAAGACTTTTGTGCCCAATGTTTCCTTAGGACACAGTAAATCATGTCACTTACAGACATCTAAGTGTACAGCCTTCACCAAGATGGGAGTGGAAATGGCTAGACTACTATTGATATTCCTCACATTATGGCTATGTTATATAGGGATTTGTACTGCTGTAAACTGCTTTTCAGTGTGCCTTTTGGATTTTTCTGCTATCTGGGATGCCTCTGCTCTGTATTTACCTCCTTTGTTTTCTTTCTTTCATTTTTTTTCAGGTTGATTTTCTTAAATTTGAATTAACTTAATTTAATTTCTTGGCGCTCAGCCTCTACATAAGAAAAAAGGCGTAAAAACATTTCTTTTTGTTTTACTTCCATCACCAAATTAGTGACTATAGTGATGTCTGTGGTGGGCTTATACCTAAATTAGTAAAGCAAGACATACAAAAAGACAGAGAAATTTTATTCAAAAAAATATGTGCTAAACTTAACAGTTCCTGACATGAGTTCTCTTTGCTCATACCTTTAATGCCATGGGGTATATACACCTGCAATGAATACAGATACGTAACACAAATAAGGAAACTCATACCACCCAGGTGCCGGTGTGCACATTTACCTGTGACCAAATGGCATTCCCTTAGTGTGGTTCCTTCCTTCTCATTGCTCTTAAAGTCATTTGCATCTTGAAGCAGATTGTAAGGGACCCTTTTTTCCACAGACACATGGGACAAGTTGTCTTCGTCTTGAAAACTGCTGTTGTGCACTGTTACAACTACTGTGTCTTTGTATTTCTGTGACATCTACAAGCCTCGGTCAAGGCTCATGACACTCTTGCTCTTGGGCCACATAAGCATATTAACTCCACAGTGCCATACCTTATTTCTTTGCTCTCAGTAGGTCTCTTTTAATGATAGGACATAGCAGGCTGGGCTATTCAGTCCAGTTAAGACCCATAGGTTGCACCTTCTCTTGCCCCAGCAATGGCAGCAGTAGTAGTCGTATAATATTGTTATTGCAGGAGCTGACAGTCTTTGCTGCGTACAGGGAGCCACAGTGCCAAGCAGGGAGCACGCACAGAGCAAAAGCACTTCTCCCTTTGGGAGACTGCAGCATTGGAGACAGAGGAGGGCTCAGGCAGATGGAAGAGCACAGGGAAGCTGTAGGAGGACACTGGTTAAAATGGCAGAGGATTCACACTCACAACAGCACATGGATGGTCTAATACTGTCAGGTTGCCCATGGACAACTGCAAAAACAGCCACAAGTTGCATTGCGATTCTTCCAGCCATCAACGGAGTGCAAAAAAATCAACCATCGGGTAGAGCAGAACAGAAGTCTGCTTAAATCCACCCTCACAGATGCAGACATTGGAGCAAGTGGGCAGGGCTGGTACCCAGGGATGTGCTGAGCTCCCTGTGGCCCCAGACAGCTTATCACCACAAACCGTGCTTGAAAAATATCCCAGAGAATATAACCATGGTCCTAAAAAGTCTTCTGGCTCCAGAGTGTGCAGCTACCATGGATGGGCACTGCCCTAGAAATTTTTGTCAATGACACCAGAAATAGCAGCTCAAAAAGGGACCTGATTCATTGACATTTGTTCTGTGAAATCTCACACTGATGCAGTTTTGGGGTAAATGCACATAGATGGAGTCAATCCACTCATACTTCAGGTAAATAGCATTTATTTCCCATGCCCACAAATCAAGCAAATGAACCTGCTTTCTTATTTAGCTTTGTATGATATGCCCAATTAGCTGCTGCAGAAACAAGAGGTGATTTTTGCAAATCAACCCAAATAAGTTTTTAAGGCAGCTCCATTTCTTCAAGAATCCTAGAAGACTGAAACTGCAACATGAGATAGGTAAAAAGGATGACAGCTAAGTAGAAAATATAGTGGAGACTCAGTAAAAGCCTGATAGACACCAAATGGCTTTGTGCAGTGTTTCTGATGCCTTGGCTTAGTGGTGTGGCTTAGTGGACAGCATAGGAAAGCACTTAACCTTGTATCTCTGGGCTTTGACCCAGATCAACCCTCAATGTGAAGAAATCCCTGGAAGAAGCTGGAAAGAGGAGTGGCAGCAAGGACATGGCAATGGGGTCACCTTGATAGACCTGCTGCCATGGTGGCTCCCAGCAGGGACACACAATGCCCTTACTGCAGATAGACATCATTCTTGAGCCGCAGGGCCGGGGAGAGACAGCATTGCACTCCTTCAGCTTTGCTCCAGCCCCTTCCAGCTCCTCCACTGCCTTCAAGATGGATGGGGAAGCACCAGAATTCAATGCTAGGGTGCTGTGCATCCCCTGGCAGCGATGGACTGTTATCACTTCAAACACAAAAAGGAGCTGTGGTGTTCGCACACAAGGCTGCTGGGCTAACTGCAGCAATGCACACTTTCATCTCCCAGCTCAGTCTTCAGCAGAGTTTTGATTTATTTGCTCAGAACTATTTATCTACCATTTTTAAACCTCACACAGTCAAGGTTTCAGCAATTTAAAATGTTTTAAACCATTTTCACTTCCCTGTTTCGTTCCAGTGTTGAAAGAACAGATACCTCATATGCATTATTGAACACTGAAGATGGGGACAGAATTGAAAAGCAGGCAAGCTAAAGCTAGACAAAATATATGTGGCAGTGTATCTGTTATGCTCTTGGTCAGCTCAGAAAGACCCAGCTGAAATTGCCCCATGATACCCAACTCATGCTGTGTACCATTTAGAAATCAGAACCTAAGGAAGATCTTTGGCAATGTTTTGTCAGCAGATAAGCCAGCTAAACATTAACCACTTTTTTGCAATCCCTAATCAGAGATTTCCATTCATATGGTTGCTCTGTACTCTGGACCTCAAGTTAATGTGTCTCCGTTTTACAGGAAAGCTTTGCTCACGTCGCTTTTGGGCTCTGCAGACTTCACAATGTGACCTCCTGCTGCCTGATCGGGAGGGAACACGATGCTGCCTCTGCTTAGGTCATGTTAGTTAACGAGTTCACGTCAGGTCCAATGTTTAGCTTGTCAAGCACGACTTGTGGTTTCCGAATGAAGCGCACCATCCTGAAAGTAGAATTTTACAGACTGAGGGAAAGCACTATGATTTGGAAATTCACAGTAGATGGACAAATATATTTCCAAATCCCTGGGCAGGAGTGAAGCAAGCCTGAAACCAATTGCTTGCCTGGGAAAGCAGACCCTGCCAGTAGAGCACCTACAAGCCCTCAGGAGTCTTCTTCCATGAAAAGAATCAAATAGAAAACTAGACATTTTGGCGTTTCTGGATAGTATATCAATGAATTTTATTTTAAAGATATAAATATGAGAGACACATTAGCTTACATTTATCAATACTAAGTATTAAAAAGGAAATAGAGATAAGGGTTGTAATAGCAGCAGAAGTGCTAGATTTGCACAGTGAAGGCTGAATTCTTGTTTGGAGAATTTATTCTCAGTAGCGTGGAGCTGCTGCAGTTAAACTGGTTGTGGGGCAGATGCATGGTCCTGGGGCAAAAATGTTCTTACAGGGCGGCTGAGTGGCTTTCTGGTCTGTCATGAAGCGCAGTCAGCAGCACGGGGTGAGCTGCCTGTCCTGGCCTCTCTGGATTCTGGGAATGTTTTATGGGAAGTGCTGGGCCAGGACCCCTGCACAATGGAGTCATGTCCCTACTTCCCCTCCCAAATTGTGCAGCTCCTTGACTTGCTGAGCTGCAGCGAGAACTTGGGGCAAGTCTTGCTCTTAGTATCCGGGATGCTGGATGCTCTGTGTTTAAGTGTGCAGCTGCAGACTTAGCCTGTCTCTTCTGTGTCCTGAGAACCCAGTTTTGAAATGCTTTTCTTCAGCTCCTGCTTAGACACTTTGTTTTCCAGACAAGAAATATAGCTGGGTCACAATTCAGTAAACCATCCCTATCCCACACAACACTTCATCACATACTTAACTGTAACTATAGCACTGACCTGAAGGGGATGTGAGCACATACTCAGCTTGCTGTCCATGCTAAATTATTTTCCTGAGCGAGGACTGGCAGAAGGATCAATCCTGAGCTGAACTGGGACCTTGCCAGGTTTTATTTCTTAGACCTCAGCTGGTTTTCGCTGTTGTTTAGCTTAAAAAAAAACACAACAAAACAACCCAACAGCATAGCAAGAATTTATTTTACAACACAAGAAAAGATATATTTTTTATACTCTGCCATAACTCGATAACAATTGAAGGGATAAAGCTCACTGAAATAATTTCTTTCTGTCTAGAAAGCAGAGATGAACATTTGCAGCTCAAAAAGTGAATCTTTTTCAGACTTACAAAAACTGAGAACTCAGAGTGATATCTGAGACTGCATTGTGGTCTTATTGTAGTCTTCATGCAAAAGCTCCTGGGTAAATTAGCTCTCCTTAGATGCAGTCTAAGGCAGAAAACTTTTTTGTAAAGATCATTACAGTGCTGCAAAGCAGTCCTGTGCAGGTAAAATCATCAGTACAGGGATTATACTTATTTTTCCAGTTGTACAGCTCTAAGCACGCTCTGACATTAAACAAGTAACAGACAGTAGCAGAGTACAGGGTCAAATATAGCCCCACGTTGAAAACGCAACACTGGTGATTACATTAGCTTTGGATTTAGGTGCAGATAAAGACACCGTTTTCTGATTGCATTACAGCTGTGGCCAGGACGAGCTCTCTACCAGCTCTCAGCAACGCTGTTATTTCCTGAGGATCTACATTTTAGACTTATGCAACGGTGAGCGGTAATGCAGAAGCCTCCCTTCTCTCTCCACATCCTTTCTGCGTGCACCACACCATCGAGGCACCGTGTTTGCTGCAGTATTGGTAACGAGCTGTTTATAAGTATGTGGACCCCTGCTCCTATTCCGGGTGTGAATCCTGACAGAAGCAGCTCAGTCCCATGGGGTGCAAGGGGGAGCAAAGCCTCAGAGTAGACCCCACCACTGCCCTGCCTCCCCGCTTAGCTGCCTTTCCAGCCTGAACATGCTACCTTTACTGAGGCTTTTCCCAAAGGTACTGAGGTCCTCCAGTGTCCCTTCTGTCATGGCCCTACTAAAACTAGCTCTCTCCTGAGCGTCCTTCCCTTTTGGACCTCTAGGAAGCCTTCCTACAACCTGTGTCATCTCACCTAAGTGGATCTGCTTCTCTCTGGGATCTTTCTGTGCTCATTTAAGAGTGGGAAAATAATTTCCTCCTAAGAAATAGTATACAGCTTTACTTGTAAATCCCCTCTGACTCACTACCCTGATGAGCAGATTTCTTTTACCATTTTTGATGTCAGATACAATCTAAATTACATTTACATGTGTCCTAGGCTTCTGCTATGCAAAGGATTTCCAACATATTGAAGCAAAGCCTGATAACTGCTTAGGACTAAGCAGTATTATCTGATTTTTTTTAGTGTCTCAAGAGTAGTAATCATACATTACTCTGCAGTAAAGCCATTATATAATGACCCATCTGTGGAAAAAAATTCCCATGAACCTAGTGGTAAAGAGACGACCCATTTTAGCTGCCTACCACTTCCACGTGAAGCAGAAAAGCAGGGCTATCTTGGCCAAAACTGCCTCTCCAGGAAGGCTGGTGAGAAGGTGAAGCCCGTGGATGAAGAGAGGTTTGCTTGAATAAAACGTAGTATAGATATTCTGCATTGTGATAAATAACTGTATCTGTTTAGATTTACCTCTGTGGTCACTGAGGGATAACAGAAACATATAGTGTCATGTGCAATCACAGACTCCATCCCTCTCCGTGTGGGAGGAGGCAGCACAACTTTCATTAAACATCTTTTTATCCCAAGCTAAGAACAGGACACAACTGATCAATAGATTGGAAAGTAAAATAGATCTTTTATTCAAATTAATAAAAACTCAAACTGAAGTATAAGCACAAAGGGTCAGACTGTGATGTCCTTTTGGGCAGAGAACAGCACTAAATGCGGTTGGTGGAAGTGAATAGCAAACGCAAGGGAGCTAAGGGGTTAGACAGTGTCAGTAAAGCACCACAGTCAGACAAAATCATGAGAAAAAGAAGGACAAATAAAGGGGAGAAGTCTGATAATGTACTGCCAGGGTTTTATGGAACTGCGTGGGTTTTCCACAGCAGAAGTGTGTGAGAAATGTTTCCTGATGTTTGGTGCCTTGGTACACTGACACTCCTCTCCCAACAGATTTTCACAAAGACGTCACATTTCAGGTGAAGCTAGATAATATGCTTGTTATATGCATGCATGTTATATACAGCTATAAGGTATATACTAGAGAGTATATAATACATGTTATCCACTTTACAGTGGCCAGAATAACGTGTAGAAAGAACAGCAGTGACCCTTTAGGACTTCCAATCAGTTGGGTAAGCCAATTGAAGGTAATGAATTTCTTCCTTCCCTTGCAGCACATGGAGGAAGGACACAACTTCTCAAGACTGAAGTGGCTCTGCAACTTTGCTTTGTTTTCTTTGCTACTGTCTGAGTTTCTACAGTCAGGTTGACTTACCTCTGACTTGTACCTCCTGCAAGGCAACCGTTGGTCATGATGTAAAAAGCTGCCCTGTGAGGGGTGCTTTGAGTTGGCTGTACTTCCAAGCGATCACAAGATTCTGGTTTGTTTGTTTCAAGGGGTACTTTTTGTTTTGCAAGTTCCCTCTTTTGGCTTGTAGGTATGATTTATAGCCTGCTTTGTTTTTATGCAAGAGCAATTATTCATTTCCTTTCTGCATGAAAACTTTCATCTTCTCTTTTGCGGCTGCTTTCCTCTTCAGGATTGCTGTTTCAGATTCAAGAGGTCCTAGCAACAGCAGTTAAAATTGTCAACTGCTGGTCAGCAGTTAGAAGACACAGGACACTAAGGCTGGATGCATGTTGCAGTGCTGACAGGGGGCAGGGGAAAGCAGCTGAATAAACAGTCTCCTACTTGCTGCTATGTGAGCCAGATACACACACAGGGGCAGGGATGACGGTGTGGTGCATCTCTCCCTGGATGTGTATCTTCCATGGAGAAGGCCTTAGAGTAATAATTTGCAGGTCTTGATAAGACTTCATCTGTTTGAGGAGCTATTCTCTTTAACCAAGAGAAGATATTATGGCAGGCCCTCAGTACACAAACAGTAAATGATGCCAATCCCCATTGTGCTTATTTTATACCAAACTGACTGCCTTCGTTTTTTATGTCAAAGACAGACATCCCCCTTTCCTACCCAGCTCGGTATGCACTGCCAACAACTGCCAGTATTGCCCCTGAAGGTGACAGATTCATTGAGAAGTCTTTTGAAGCCGAGTCCCACGAGCTTTCTCCTTTGACACAAAGCATAAACTCTGATTTATCTTCATGACCATGCACAACTGCAAATATAATAGCCTGTGACAAAAATACACTCCTAGCACCCAGTCCCAGTTCTTAATTCTGTAGCTGTTTCTAAAGTGCGAGCCACACATATTTACAGTTCTGCTGGTGAAAGGTAGGGTTTGGAGGTCAGTGTGTCCTTCTTGGTTACAGCATACAGAACCCAAAAGAACTGGACATTTTACCCTTTCCTAAGATAAAGTCCCCAAGCAAAAAGAGCCAGCAAGAGACCTAAAAAGATAGATCTGGGACATGCAATGAAGTTGAGTTTGTCTCTATATAGCTCCAGAAGAATGCCCCATATTTGTAAGCCTATGGGAAGCATGTGTGGACACCAAAGGTTTGCTGTAATAGACTTGAGGACTTGGTAGATGTGATTGGTTAGTGATAAGGTACTAGCAGTTGTACAGAATGAATCTTCACGTTCATGCAAGGCAGTTCCCTGTTCTGCTGCTTACAATGCACTTTGCAAAACTTGCATCTGCAGTGTACTTCCACGTGAACAGGAATTCTCTTATTTCCACAGATGAGGAGATTGTGTCACAGAGATGTCGAATGATTTTCTCTCAGTCACGCAAAGTCAGAAACAGACTGCAGGAATATCTGATTCATCTTCTTGGCTCAAACTGTCAGATGGCAGTTCTTTGGGATGAAGAAAACAGGCAGCTTTTTCAATAGCAGGTCATAATTGCTCCACAACAGGGAAGATTGTAAGGCCGTTGTTCATGGTATTTGTAACCATTAAGGACACCATTTTAATAGGCTAATAAAATGTGAATGATCATTATGAAATGATTGTTCCAGCCTCTGTTCTTGATGCTGGCATTATCACTGTAATCCTCTGAAACCACGCCATTTTTCTCCTTCTTCTTACTCTAAGGACTTCTCCCATAGGCTCTGTAGATAGATTTGCTATTTTAGATAAATGGTTTTGTGAGGGGTCTTAGAGAATAAATGCAGTGGTCAAATCTTACTCCCTGTACATGTGTTTCTAGAACCTGTCATAAGTCAGCACAGTAGTGTGCTAACTCCTGACAATATTTGACTAACCAAGTTATTTGATAAACGTTGAGAGAGACTGCACAGAATACAGTATCATCTTTCTTTCCCTATGTGCTAAATTTGAGTCAGATTTAAACAAAGACAGTGAAGTGTAGTAAAGAAAAAAATCCCAAACTCATGACCTAAATAAGGAAATAAAGAGAAATTAGTTGAGCAAGAAAAGTTTTTAATAATGCAAGGATCCAGTTCCTCAAGTAGAAAGAAGTTTAATCGATTTTAAAATATTTAAACTAGGAAATATATTGTAGGAAACATTTCAGATAATTCATTCCATTAAAAAAATCACATTACCAGAGCTGTGTGTGTGACGGAAAGCTGGAATGATTCAAGCCCAGGATGGTGAGGGATTCATAGGAGGCTCCTGATTATTTTCTGGGCCAATGTTTCCTATCATTTCCTGGATCCAACGTTTTTCTAATTCTGTTGCCAGCTGCACTGTAAGCATTAGGAGGGAGCATGCAGGATCAAGCGGGCTATAGAGGTGACAGAGGCAGTCTGGCCTTCAGGGAGCTATCAGCATACAGAAAGGGACCAGGGAAGCAGACCACTTTCTGGAGGAAAGCATCACCTCCCAGACAGAGAGGAGGCAGGGAATGCTGCAGGGACACCACAGTGGTTTTTTTGATGAGCTGGCCAGAACTGTGCTAAGTTTTTTGTGTCTGGGTGGTGATAGATACCTAATTTTTGCAGCAAAGAAAGATGGCTTTTGGCCTTGTAAACTGACCACCTGCCTTTTATTTGGTCTTTGTGGTTTTCTTTTCTTTCCCGTTCTTGTTTTTCTTCCCCTTTTCTATTTGTTCCAAGAAAGAGAGCAGCGCCATTTTGGGTTCTGGTCTTTGAAACTCATAGCAGCTCCCCTGGACTCCTAAGAGAACAAAATTAGGACAATTATCTTCTATTCAGTGGGAGCGGATCATGGAGCCACATGACAATCTGGGGAGCTGCAAGCAGCTCTTATTGCCTCTTTGCATATAACTGTACCTGACTGCTCCCCAGACGCTGTGGAAGTCTCTCCACACACTTAAGTATTCAGATCAGAAGAAAGCAAGGAATGAAAGGATGGTGAGAGGGTCACTGTTTCCCCTCCTTCCACCACAAAGAGGGGGACGTTCATTTCCAGGGTTTATAACTTGCCCATAGGATAGACTCACCCTGCAAAAGTGGCCATAACAAGAGTCATCAAGGATAGTTTGGCTGTGAGATGCTATAGTCTGGAGATCCACTGGCATGTGAAGTAACAGCAATGGCCTTTCCATTTCTGGGACACAGTCTTTCCTTCATGTTTTGCTCTCATTTCTCATGGAGCATGCTAAGACATGATTTGATTGCAAATAATGCTTTTTATTCATACACGCACATATGAGCCCTGGTGTTTTCTGCAGTGTGAAAAAAAAAAGAAATTTGGTCAAGGTCCCAAGCTAGTAGAAGCGGTGCAATGCTATAGCTTTGTACCCTTGGGATAATTAGTGGAAAATCATCCCAAGACAGTATAACTTTCCTGGAGGTAGGGTCTTCTTCCCTCTTACAACTTCCTGTAGGTTCTTCTATGGAAAGTCTTGGGACTATAATGGAAAAGATTTTTAATGAAGCACAAGAGAAATAACTTATCTGTCAAATGCAGTGCCACATTTGTCTTGTAATCACTGTATTCAGGAGCCTTCTTTGCTTGCTAAATTTTTCTGCTGGCTTCAGTTATTTTGGGGGGTGAAGTCATCTACATTAGGCGTATGCAAAATGATGAAGTCATCTATATTTCGCTGAACCTTTTGCTTCGCCACCCTGTGGCACATCCGCTGCATGGTGAGAAAGTGAAGAACAGTCGGCACAAGTGGAATAAAAGTCTGTTGTATGCTGCTGTAGGACACTTTCTGTATGCCTGCTTCCAGATGTGGGGTGTTAAATGCATTTCAGGGCTGCCATTAGAAGCTAAGCACTCAGCACTCGCAGCTCTTCAGCTGAATCTAATGCTCATCTAATGCTCAGTCTTTATCTCAGGCAAAACAGCCTGCAGGAACCAGACACCCTGCTGAATTGTAATCTATTTGATGCTGAAGGAGCAAAGCGCTGTGAAGTAGAGGCATGTTGTGAGATTGTGCTCTTATACAGTGTTGGTTACTCAGGTATTTTTTATTACTTCCATTTGGTCTTTGCTCAGAGTTCACCCCCTTCCTGTTATTTTGGTGCTAATCAGAACTAATGTCTTTCAAAAGTTTCTTCTTCAACCGCTTGAACAATTTCTGAACTGAGTATCACACCCCACGAGCAAGCACAGATGCTTTTTCCTAGACCATAGGTAGATGTTAACCTGTAAGTTTTACCAATGTTGCAACACCATGAGTTAGTCTCAGGGGCTTCCTTGGTGGTCAAAAGATTTACAAAAAAATACTTCTCTGATTACTTCATAATCCCATTACTCAGAACTGCTTTGGAGCCAAGCATAATTTATAGGATCAGGCAGGTCCAAAAAGTGTTCCCAGGAGATGCCAAGCTCTGGTTTAGAAGAACCAGTGAGCCACCTTCCTCATGGTGGTGTTGACAAACTCTGCCACTAATGGTGCTTGTAGGTATTTTTCATCAGCTATGGCTGGAATGGGTTTGACTTACATGTGGTGACTCTGATTTCTTTCAGCACTTCTCTGATGCCTGGCTCTGTTAATGTGCTGAAATCTGGAAGAAGGAGAAACATATCCTCTTGTGTGCTTTTGGTGTTGCTCCCACATGGAAAAGGCTTCTGCAGTGCCAGGGATGCCTGACGCATGTGTCTGACAGTTCCTGACATTGTGCAAAGCTGATTTCTGGAGAGAGTGGGGAGCACTCAGGGCTGACAAGTGGATGTAGAGGTTGGGAGAGTCTGGAGTGTGGGAAGGAATTTAGCTGCTGCAAAAGCAGAACTGAGACATCTCCCTGCCTTTGACACATCCATTTGGAGATTTGGGGAACATTTGGAGGATGTCTGAATCTTATAATCTTTTCCATGCCTTCTGTTTAATTTTCCTTTTTCATGTTTAAACCCATTTTTTCTGCAGGCACGGGCAGCTTGCACTCCAGTGACAGCAGTCCTCATTGGTATTTAGCTGTAATTCCTTATCAGCTTTCAGGTGCTCCAAGCAGGGGGCAACATTCCCATAGGGTACACTTCAGCTGTGAAGCAATGATGGGGTTTGTAGTAGGCTGAAGATGGAAGCAGATTTTCAGAGACAGAAAAGATGTGTTACTTCATTGGGTTTTAAGGTACAAAGGGAATATTACTATATCATAAAATGAATTTATATCCCTTCATTCATTCTCCCTGTATAAAGTGTCCTGAATGTCTCTGTGTTTCTCTTCTTATTGGAGAGTATATAAAGAAGAACAGCAAGTGATTAAAAGAGCCGTGGTGGACTAAATAAATAATGACAACAAAAAGGAAAAATCTAACACACTAGAATTGTTTTGTGATAAACCAAATTAATTCTTCAGTGTGCTGCATTGATGTATGAGGTTCTTGGCTTATTGACTGTTAGGAGACTTCATGCTCCTTGCCCCAACACTGTAAATACCAATCCTTTCTGAGCACCCAGAGGAACATTGGCTACCTACTTTTTCAAGTAGTTACAGAACAGCAAACTTTTGGGTTTGGCTGGATACCTAGGGTGCCTCAGTATTCCCATTCTTAGACTCAAAAGAGTCGTACATAGACACTGAGAGTTCAATCAAAAAACAAAGGGCAGGGCTGGGGGCGGGGGGGAGGATACACAACACAGCTCGCACATCATAAATGAGATTTGGACCTTACTTAGGTTTGAGAGTATCCAAATTGAAAAGCTGAACAAGCACATTGATTGCAGTTAATGAGTTTGTGTTTCTCCTCATAAACACAGGCTTTAATACACCTTTGACTAAAGGCTGGCTTTGACAGTAATGCCCCTTATCCTACTGTTCCTGTGCTTTTGAAGCAGACACTCTAGCCAGCTGTGGTAATGCAATAATTCATAGCTCATCTCTCTTGGGCCTCATCAAGCCTTTAGCATATGCACTAAAGCCTCCAAAACATGATTCCTCCCTACTACGTGGTCCAAATGTAGTCCTTTCTCACATAATCAGAAAGATTAGCTCAGTCTTCCTTTAGGAGACTTGCCTTTGGGCTGTTCATCCTGTGTCCTGTCTTCCTGCAACAGCACTTTGCTTCTTGCAATGCAGATGAGTTTAAGGTCAGTTATCTCAGTGACCCAGCGTGACCAGTGCCAAAAACCTTCCTCAGTAATCAGTATCTGCCAACAAGGTAATCTGCCTGTTGCCTTGTGAACAATAAATACTTGTTCATTTAATATCATGTATTTTAGACAGAAGACCTTATTTAAAATTAACTTATTAAAATGTCATAATTCCATCATGAATTTCCATTCAGAAATAGTGGTGTCCTTAGGGGGCTTGTGGTCCCTAACCACAGTGCTTGACAGCAATGAAGAAAACCCAGACAACCTCTTTGATAGCAAAGAGGGTGATTGATTGCAGAATTCAGTGGAAAGTTGGAGCAGCCTGAGTTATGAGGCTGAGCAATTCAGAGGTGAGATATCCATAACTGTGAGTTGGAGATTAGAGAGTTCCCCCACTATTACAATGCATCACTACTTTTAAGAGAAGGAGCTTCCAGGAAAAAAATAAATTCACTGGGCAAAACTTCTCTCTGAAGGACCATAGGTGGTTTGGGCAGAGAGTGAGGGTTTGGCACACACTGGGAAGAGGGAAAGATGGCTCTTTCACACTGGCTTTAGCAGAGCCAGTGCTCTGCATGAGCAGTGGTAGGGGGAGGAAAGCAGTAATACAGGTAAAAGAGCTAATGAAGAAGTGGTTTGTAGATTGCTGTAGGCATGGGGTTTAGAAGAGCAAGTCAAAATGAATATTTAGGCAGGAGGGGCAGTTTCTGGAAAGAAATCCCAGGTTCAGAAGAGCATAGAAAGCATTGGAGAAAGAGGTAGCAAAGGCATGTCTCCTTCAGCACTGGTACAGCAAGCAGTGAGCAAGTGTAGAGGATCTGTGCAGCAAACTCTGGATAGAGATGATCTTTTATCTCTGTCACTGGCCTATGTGTGTGACAACAGCCAAATCATTTTACCTTTCCTGTGGTTTTTTCTCCTTCCCACTATGGAAATGTTTCTTGCTCCAGGTTTTCATGGTTCTAATACAGGAGGGCCTCAGATTTTCTGGGGCTTTCAGGCACCAGTGCAACAAAAAACTAGAGAAATACAAGAAAGGAAAAAGAATTTCCAAGTACGGGTCTGGAAACTGAAGGTAACAATGAAGAGGCAAAACAAAAATGTCCATAACCGTTACTAGTAAGGAGGAGTGTACATCGGCTTTGAAATCTCTGGGTCTCCCTCCCTGTGTCCATCCCTTTTGCTATCATTCCTCTTGTATTGTGCCTTCATTTTTATAGCTATCAGCAGACATCCAGCAGCTAAAATCTATGTGTGTCATTCCCAACTACAGCTCACACATTGCTACAAACTGCCTCTCTAGCCCTGTTTCCATGGAAATGGAAGCTAGCAGCATGACAGTGAAATAGGTGAAAATCATCAGAAGAGAGTAGTCTAGTATCTTTATCTTACGTCTGCTTAGTAGTAGCAACAAGGCAAATGCTTTCTATCTAGAGCTATTTCCAGTGGTGGATCTCAAAGTGCTTTCCAAACATAACTGTAGTTAGCCTCAAAACATCCCCGAGGTAAATAGCACTTCCATTTCAAAATGGACAAATAGACTTTTTAGACTTGAAGTTCCTTTCCCAACTACATTTTGTCTCAAACTGGGCCTATTAGACACTGCATAGCAGTGTCACGTAGCATACGACGTGAAAGAACCATGCTAATGTGTTCAGGAATAGACCCCAAGGCTGCCCATCACATCACGTTCCCACAAGAACAATCCTCTTCCTAGATGTAGAAGGAAGAAAAATGGCCTTTCCTGGCTTCCTGGGATTACAGATTCAAATCAAATACCACAAAAAAAAACCCCAAAAAGTAAGAGTTTGGCTTTCATTCCCACTTCCATTCTCAGAAAAAATGAGATCAGGGAATAGGTAAGCCTTTCAAGCACCTTTAAAACAATTGCCTATAACGTGTGTTTGACCTTCTTACTGCCATTTCCATGGAAACAAAGCAGAAAAAAATGCAGTAAAATGCGACAGAGGACAGTTACGCAAGTGTATGTAATAGTTCTCACTAATAGACTCCAGTTTCAAGGTTGGGTGCATTTTAAGCAGGGAAGTTTAAAATCCGGTTTCTGAAAGTGGTTCTCTCCTCAGTACAAATGTTTACCAGCTAGTCAAATCTCTTCTTTCTTAAAGGTCATATCACAATAAACTTTATTGCATTGATTGATAGGTCTCTTCAGCTTGGTTGTTGATTGCACCAAACTTTGCCTTGTAGTCCTATGGAATAAATGTATGAGAACAGGTACACATGAACACCGAAGTGTTAAAACAAGGCTCAGACACATTGGAAATAAGTCTGTTTGTCTATTTGTCTATCTGTCCACCTTTGAATTACCTGTGCACTCCTGTGTTTCCAGTGGGCCAAGCATGTTGCACATATTTCATATTTCATATAGAATCATAGAATTGTATGGGGTTGGAAGGGACCTCTGGAGACCATCTAGTCCAACCCCCCAGCCAGAGCGGGTCTACCTATAGCAGGTTGCACAGGAACTTGTCCAGGAGGGTTTTGAATGTTTCCAAGGAAGGAGACTCCACCACCTCTCTGGGCAGCTTGTTCCAGTGCTCTACTACTCTCACAGTAAAGAAGTTCCTCCTCACATTTAGGTGGAACTTCTTATACTCATATGTCAACTGCCATGCGGTTCTCTTTGCTTTCTGGGATGATACAAGCATTGTAATGAGTGACATTATTCATTCTGGACAGTACCACAGATTAGTGGGAACACAACAGCATTTTTGCTCTGGGTGTTTGTTTTAGTTGCCTTCATTGAAAATTTGTATGTGCATCAACATGTCCATGGGAGGCAGCAGGGTTGGGAGGTAGGCTTCTGGAGCAGAAGGCTCACAACTTCCTCCTTTCTTTGGCAGAGAGATGAGACAAAGCGGCGACGATGGGTTCACACACACTTGTTTATTTTGTGTCACTGACAGAAGTGATGACAGAAAATTCCAGAGCAATCTGTAATATACAGCTGGAACACTTTAAATGGATCAAACTGACATTTGGAAAAAAAGGAAGGAAAAGGTTTCCAGAGCTTTCTGCTGTCATCCTGGCATGACGTGGTCCTGCATGTGCATGAGGGCACCCTTCTGCATGGACTGACTGTTGCAGAGGTCTGTCTGTGCTCAGAAGTTTGCCCATGGGCATCATTTTGCGGGATAAATCAGTCAGGAAACTTCCAATGACACCCTTCTAAACAAGGTGTATCCTCCAGGAAAGCATCCTGTCTTATAGAGAAGGAAGAGGGGGATGCTGACTGTCAGGACTTTACCCAGTTAAACAGAGCTTGCTCTCAGGAAAGACTCTTTGAGCAAGAGGCCTGTGTGGCCTTAAACAAAAATTTTTATAAGATGCTGTAATTCTTCATTACAGCTGCTTCAGAGCTACTTCAGGCTCTCCTCTGCCCTCATTGAGGACTATTCAGTCAGAAAATAGGGGAAAAAATGCTCAAAGACCAGTAGCAGCCAGCTACTGAAGGCTCTTGTTAAAATACCAGAAGGTGACCGAGGGATTTCAATGGACAAAGGGGAGTCAGCGAGGACAAGAGAGGGGGAGATACTCTCAGAGAAAGAAGAGCCATTTAAAGGAGTCCTGCTGGCAGGAGAAGGAGGGAACAGGTCATAGAGTATAATCAGTCTTGCAACGATGGGGAAAATGCAAATAAAGAGTAAATGAGGGGGAATTGTGGTCTGCTTATGGATATTCTGGAAGCAGACAAATAGGCTGACTTAATTAGATAAATTATTAACCGTGAATTATTCATTCCACCTGGATGATTAGTAAGTCTGTTTATTCTTGTAGCCCATTTTGTATTTCTTCACAGATCTCACAAGTAAATGCAGAACTGGTTACTTAGGTAAGGCATTTTGATAAAGGAACAAGGTAAACTAGTCAACTTGCTTACAATGGCTTCCTGCCCAAGGGCACTTGACACAGATTACATTACACAAAGAAATAATTCAGATGTGACTCTGAAACAACCACATGACTCACACTGAACCTTTATTAGAAACCTTGTTAATTGTTTACATGTGCAATTAAAAAGTCTGTACCTCATTTTGGCATGAACAGAGCCAGTTCAATTCTCCTTGAACTTAACTCAGAAAAGTCTGAGTTTAGACCAAGTAAAGCAGATGTACCTTTATCTGTAGAGCTAAGATGCTTTGGTAAGGTTGATCTGAACTGTAGAGGGCTGTTAAGTGGTGGTGTCCTTCCACTCCAGCAAAGCAGATCAGGAACTGCCTTAGTCACTGGCTAATTTATTTATTTTCAGATATTGCATGGAAAGAGAATTGCTGTCCTGGGAGAGCCCTACCTTTCTGGTGCTAGGAAACAGTCAGGGCAAGTTTGGTCAGAAAAAAACTGCAGCATTAAAATTGAGCTCTTCTTTGAACTGTTTGGGAAATCTTTGCTTTCTGGCCCATCTAACTTTTCAGTAAAGTGAGATGACAGCAAGTCTGACAGAACTTTTGCCTGTAAGTCAGGTTACTCAGAGCAGTTTGCTGCTTCTTCTGAGAGAGGGAGGACAAAGCTCTGGTCTTGGTCTGATCGCCATGGTCTATCTGCCTTGGGCTTGCTGGACCTGCCTGTACCTCTGTGAGGGCACAACTCACCCAGAAACACATCTTAAGATCCAGGTTGTTCTTGAGGATCTCCACATGGCCTTGCAGCCTGCATAGCTCGTGTTAGTCCTCCCTCCATTATCACAGCATGCTCCAGGTGTACTTTCTTTGTTCCTGTAGTGCATGTAGAATGGCTCCTTCACTGTGTAGGTCTCATTGTCAGCAGTGACAGGATTTTTAATTTGCTTAGCAGAATATTTGGGGTCTGGCACCAAAGAGTCTTCACGTATAAGAGATGAGGGTGGGTGAGCTATCCTGATGATAGCTCCTCTGCTTCCCAGCCTCCCCGCTCCTTGCTCTACACCCACTACATCCTGTTAAGCACCACTTTGTTTTGTAGACCAGCAGTTCTTTCAAGGTCACTTTTCCCCCAGCTGCCTTAGGAAGAAGGTGCAGGGGTCCAGGCACTGCAGAGAGACAGGCTGATGTCCACCCTTAGGGGCTTGCTTACCCCTTAGTCTTGCTTAATGCTTGCTTTCTGATCTGGACGGTGATGCCTCTTTAAGGGGAACATGGACTTCTTTGCTTTGCACAGTTCAGAGCCAGTCCTGCAGGGAAGGAGTGTCCTGCAGTGGGTCCTGTGCCCCACAGTGAGGCTGCTCTTGGCCCTCTAGGTCACCCCACGTTCATGCCTTATGCATAGTTTTGGCATGCAGAGACAGGCCCCTTTCTTAGAAGATTCTCAGGCCTAAGCTCTGGCTTTCTTCCGTGACCTGAAGTTACTACACCAAAATGGCAAAGGCGGCATGAAGTGGAGTGAGGTACGGTAAATCTGAAGATATTTTTGGCTGACTCTTTTTTGGAAGCTGTGTGGCTTGTTTACCAGAAATCCTTTGGGTCTTTTGAGGAGGCAGTTATCCACTAACAGAGACAGTCCTACTCATCTCTGGATTTCAGGAGCTGATTTTAGAACTGTCTCTGTCACCCAAAGGAGCTCGGTTCTAACTCCGCCATACTGCAGCCCCTCTAGATTACTGAGGTGCAGTGTGGGGTGGTACTGCTGGGAGACGGTACGAGCTATGTCCCAGTTATGCCCTGCTCAGAGATCACAGCTAGCAATCAGACATGAGGAAGCATACAGGTGTGGGCCATCCATCGCCATAAAGAGATATAACTGCAGCCTTCTTTGGCTGCCTTTTCTGCTCATGAGATTGGGAATGTAACCTTGGAAATGCACTTCAATTTTGCAAATATTACCTTTTGCTTCCAAACATTCTTCAGGAATCTTATCAGCAATGCTGAACGGTTTTTGCATTGAGCTAAATTGCCAAAATAGCTATTTAGTTGGGTTGTGACTCAAAAGATCTGGCGTCTGTTCAGTGCTCTGCTACCAAGTTCATCTGTGGCCATAAGCAGATCCCTTCTTCTGGCTGTAATGCAGAGGGGTGAACGAACAGCGAAGTGAGGGGATTTAATTAGCTAATGTTTTGCTTGTTCAGATGCAGAAATTATCATGGCCCCATAACATGTCAAGAAGGAAGGCAGTGAGTGAAAAGCACTGATAAGGTCTGCACAGCATCAGCATAGCACCCAAGAGCAGAGAAAAGGGAGAAACAAGCTTCTAGAAAGTTCCAGCGAGTCCTGCAGCTACCTGGAGCCTCTGGAAATGTTTTAGCATTTATCAAGTGAGAGCACTTATCAGGCTAATATTTGAGTTTATACAAAAAAAAGCAAGCATGTGTTTGTATGTATTTATATACATAGTTGTACAGTTATATAGTTGTAATTATAAATGTAGGTTACAGTTGCATAGATTGTTTAAAGTTATATAGCTTTTATATCTATCTCCACACATACATAACTAGAAAATAACACACACTTGCATGTTGTATTTTTTCTGGTTTAAAGAAAGAGTGAAGAACACTCGCAATATAACCAAGGTTTCTGCCCAAAAAAAATCCAAACACAAAATCAACTCGTCTGTCTTTTTGCCCTTCTAAATGTGGTAGAAATCAACCAAATCAATTCAAAAGATATTGGTATATTGGGGAGACAGCAGTTCAAAA
This sequence comes from Limosa lapponica baueri, assembly GCA_002844005.1. NCBI lineage: Eukaryota > Metazoa > Chordata > Aves > Charadriiformes > Scolopacidae > Limosa > Limosa lapponica. Next base: position 595,257 of record KZ505758.1, on the reverse strand, counting down.
CCAGTCTTCATTACCTTAGAAAACCAGACCAAAAAGTCAAGTGCAGCATTTGGTAAGATTTCTAGCCCTCACACTTTACTACTTTAATAAGCAGAAATAATTATTTTCAAATGTCCTCACAGAAAAACTGTTTTATCAATTTGTTTGATATGGTGGGTTGGAGGAGGATGGAGCTGGACTCTTTTCAGTGGTTCCCAGTGACAGGACAAGGGGCAACAGGCACAAGCTGGAACATAGGAAGTTCCATTAAAATATAAGGAAAAGCTTCTTTACAGTGAGGGTGACAGAGGACTGGAACAGGCTGCCCAGGGAGGTCATGGAGTCCCCTTCTCTGGAGATCTTCAAGACCCACCCGGATGCAGTCCTGAGTAATGTGCTATAGGCAATCCTGCTTTAGCAGGGAAGTTGGACTAGATGATGTCAAGAGGTCCCTTCCAACTCTGACGATTCTGTGATTCCATGATTCTGTGGTTTACCTATTACACTCTAATTTCACTGGATTATTTAGACTTGCCTCCCATTTTCTGCCCCTGTCCTCTTTCCTGTTAAAAACAACTTATAAAAGAGCCAAGCAAAAGTCTGCATAGCCTCAGGCTCAGTCTACCGATACCTTGGGTCAGTTCCTCCCTACTTAGCAGCTTTATCTTGGTCTACAAGTAATTTTAAAATTAGGGTTGTCCACCTAGCCGACCGGTGACTGTACCTATCCTGTGACCTGAATATGTCCAGCTCCCAACTGATTTCAGGTGTTGATGCATGCCTGTGTCCTGAGTCCCTCAGCTGTTCTTCCACCCATACATGTGCCTTCAGTCCCTGGGCCATTGTTGCGTTTAACTAACTGGCCCATAGCACGGCCCCAAAATTGACATCCCAGTTTTGGAAAGATTGACTGACACAGGACTCAGTTTTAAATGAACAACTCCTCAGTTGTCCTTCAGCCAATACAGACAAAGGCCCTTGTTCCTTTCTTCCCATTGCACCAAAGGTCCACCAAAGAGTACTACAGAGCTTGGGCACATGGAGAAACATCAAGAGAGATTTGGAAACCATGAAGAAAATGAGAAAAGGGCAACATCACCAACTGCTTGTATTATCCACTGTTTAGTTATGACCCAGAGTGTTTATTTCTTTTCATTAACTCTAATTACAGAAGTATTTTGCATTAACATCTACATGGGGTATGAAGCTTGATCGTTCTGAAGAAGAATGTGGACACATCACTTCTTGTCACTGAGGAAACTTCTTCAATATATTGAATGCTCATACACTCTGTGAAAGGAATCAGAGCTCTTCCCTCAGCTCTCCAACCCCAGACTGCTAGCAAAACCTGTCCAAGTATTTTCAGTGCTGGTTGTAGGGCTGACAGCATTTTCTGGGAATATTCTCACTAAAGAGAGTTCCAGTAGTGTTACTTCTCCACTCTATAGACGATTTTATGGGCAGGACTCCCAAACGTGGCCAAAGATGCAGGATTTACTTCCCACAGACAGATTGCTTGTTCTCCTGAGCATTATCCTGCTGGGACCTCCAGCCTGACTCCAGTGATATTACAGAAAATTGAAGGAATTCAGCACCATCTATATAGGGTTTGGCCCAAATGAAGTCTTCACTGCCTTTGGGTGGGACAGTTAATTTTGGGTGCTTTCAGGGCATGAAATACACCTTCTAAATAGACTCTTAGAGAGGATGCAACCAGGAAAGCTGGTAAGTATTTTGCTCTAGAGTAATTTTATAATTTCAAATAACCTCTCAAAAGTTTATGTATTCATCAAACTATTTTTTCTCAGAATCAGTCAGTTTTGTGTAACATTTTTTGGGTGATCAAGAGTGCAGAGTACTTATGGACATTTTTGACATGTTGCCATTTCTTGCGATATCTGACACAAGGGAATCAGTGCGAAAAAGTTCCTTTAAGTCGCACCCAGACTCCTTTCCTCTCTCTACTCCACCTCTGTGTCCCCAGTTATCAAACATATTTAATCTTCAAGGGTTTCTTGCTCAGCAGCCACATTTCCAGGAACAGGAGAAGTCTCTGCAGCCTCCTGACCATTTACTAATCCCTGTGTGCTGGCACTGCTTGTATTCTAGGAGGTTGCTTACATGCTGAGCAGGCACTGGCTTTTGGTCGCACCTGTATCATTGTAGAAGCCTTTATGTTCCTTGCCCTGCCTGTTTCTCTCCTCTCCTACTTCTCCACTATCTTGCCTCAACTCCAGTCAGCACTAATGGCATAAAACATAGCAGTTGCAAATATTTACATAAAAGCACAATCTATTGTGGAGCAGTATGGCCACTGGAAATCTCATATTTCTCTAGTTCTTTCTAGTTTTTAAATTACTTTTGTAAGCTTATAGGGACCAAGATGGCTTTTTCCTTCTGGTTTTGCATCTTGTTAATCACGGCGGACTGTGCAATAGCAACATAATGAGTTATAGTGAGATGACAATGGTTTCGGACATAGCAGGACACAAAGAAGTTAAACCGTGCCAGTTTGAAATAAGCATCATGTTTTTTGAAGTTTACTGGTAGTTTCTTATCCAAGTCATTAATTGATCCAAACCACCAGAATAAATTAATTATCAGATTTTGTGCACCTCTCAGTGCTTCAGTAGGTGTCCTGTCAATTGCAGAAAATAAACTTTAGCTTGAGGGTATTCAGTTGCATAAATAACCTATTAACCCATCATCATGCAGTCTGGATGAAGGCAAGACATCCATGTGACACTCCTTTTTTGAGAGAAAGTCTTTCTCCCGTTTTTCTTGGCTGTATTACTAGTCCTGGATCTGACTACTTTTTTTTCTTTTTTTTTAATCCAGTCACGAGGGGAAAAGCAAACAAGGATATGCTTGCATCTATTCCATACAATGCTGCGAATTACTTGACCATAATCCTGTTTCTCCTTTGTACAAGAAACAAGCTGCTCAGATGCTGCTTGTGAGCAAACACAAAGTTAGAAAAAAACCCCAGTGATCTCCAGATTCAGTTATGGCCTCTCCCATTATGTTCTGATGGAGTTAGAGTATGGTTCAGTCTGCCTCTTCTTTAGCTAGAAGTCCTATGAGAGAAAAATTCACCAAGAAAAACATTTTTTGAAATTCTGAATGTTACTAGATGGACTTAGGTCCATGATTTTTCAAGAAATCAAGAATGTCAGATCACATTATATTGACAGAGTATGAGGAAGGGGAAGTAAGCATAGTTTAACTTAATGAGACATCTTGAACGATCTCAGTCACTTGGTGGAATAACACTCAATGGAATCAGCATACTGTTGAAGGTTATTTTTTGCAGTGCAACCTTAGCCTAAATACACCCTCCCTGCTGCTGTAATCTGTGTTGGTTGGCCACAGACTCTTCAAAGAAGATGAAACACTGTTCTCTCCTGAATTTCACATTTATTAAAAGATTTCATCTTCTCCTGTGTAATGTTTGCATCACAACACAAATCATCAGCTTGCTTTGACCCTGACACCATTTTATAGGCTTAATAATAATAAATCTATGTCCTGAAATAGTTTCTGCAGATTACAGCAATCAATCAAAATTCAGGGAGCCTTAAACCATTAATGTCATCGGCAATGATCCAGCACCCTGGGAATCCATCTAAATCAGCCATTATTACTGAAAATGCTTCTTAAGAGCCTTAAGATAAAGGTAGTATTTGGGAGCATAAATTGCAGTTCTATTTTTATCAGCCATTGAGGGATGATTTTCATAGTGATTTTTTGTATCTGTTTTGAACAAGACAAAGCCAGAACAATTCTTTCTTTTGCCTCATGCAGCTGTTTTGGTTATTGCGATAGAAAAATAGAAACCAATACATAGTAGATTGTTTTACTAGAGCAAAACTGCAGTATTTGTTATGTAAAGGAGTCTCTTGATTTTTTGAAGGAAAAGGAAAGAGCTGCCATCACAAGTCCTTAGTGCACTTTATGTTGAAATATGTCTAGTTCAAGGCAATGCTCCGAAGAGAAGCTGTGCCCATTTATTGGACTACAGCTATCTACAGGTTTGGTAATTTCACACTCTGGAGTTTTGTGATGTGGAGAAACAATGCAAGACTTAAGGACAAAGCAATCCCTTCACTGAGAGATACATCTACAGCTCTTTGTCGTGGGATTTTCTGTAGCCATCTATTAACAGAGCGTCTGAAAGCCTATCATGTAAAATCAATGACAACAGTGAAACGTTGCAGAACTCAGATACTTTTTTCTTTTGTGGGTAAGAATCTGTTTGCTTTCTGGTTTGTATGTAGATTTTTAAAATTAGTTTTCTTTTACCTGATTTAATTGCATTTGTATGTGATTTTTTAACTTTATTTTTTGCTTAGCTGGTTGGGTTGAAGGATGCTAATGAAATAGAAGGGCCACATGCTTTGGGGTAGGATCTTTGGAAAGTGTCTAAACCATGTCCTGCTGATCGTCATGCCTAATGTGGTCTGACAGCTTGTTCCCAGCCAGCTGTGAGCACACAAGACATCTCCAAAACATCAAGGCAGGCTCTGTGATCAGCGTTGTCCTGAGAACAGTTATCATGTTAAAAAGATCAGAGCTCCATCACTAGTGGGAATGGATTCAAGAGGCCATTGAGGCCGACCTCACAGGTTTGCTAGAAGCCAGCTGATCCCCCCAACAGCCTAAACCTAATGGACAGTGATGAGGCAGTCCAGCATTTTCGATCTTCAGCAATCAGTATCTCAGCAGAGATCCAGCCAGATTGCTATAAAACTTGCCAGCAAACTCAAAGTCAGAGGAAAAATGTTCAAGTCATGTTGCTACAGCTAGGAATGTAAATCAGCTAATCAGTCTGTCCCTATCACAAGGCACCTCTGAAAAGGGGAACAACCTTTCCTTTCCAATGGCCTAATTTATCCACAGGTACAGCTACTGTTCTTTTGTTCATGCCTTGATTTTTTCCCAAAATAGAGAAAACATGAACTGCATAGATGATTTTGAATCTTAATACCTGAAAAAGAAACAAAAAGAACACAGACAAAACCATGTCTCAGAAAGCCGTGTTGTGTGACAGTCACTGAAAAGCAGCTTAAATTTTGATCTAATTCAAAGGGTTCTAATTCAAAATCTGTCTACAGACAGATTTTTAGCCTCCCTTTTCACATAGAAAAGTGGGATATGTTAGAGAATAATTTTCTGGTTTCCTACTTGTGAGAAGCACTCTAGTCTCAATTGGTGGCTCCCTGTTTTTGCAAGTGCTATAATTCCCTGATAAGAGATTAGCTGCTGCTCTGCACTTGAAATATGACATTGGCATTGTTGTCTGATAATGGTTCAAACCAAGCCTCAGGTGTCTAGGGAAAAACATTTCCACAGATGACTCATTGCCAGCAAGAAACCTCTAAACTTTGCTCCCCATCGCCAGAGGTCTATAAAATTCTGGTCCCACCAGAAGCATGCCAAGTTCTTTTACTTGAAGCTGGATTATAGCCTGTGGAGTCTAAGCAGTAGACAGGTGTAAGGGGAAAACAAACAGGTATTGTTCTTTCTCATCTGTTCTATGAGTTAATGGAAGAATAATCTATGAAAATCATAACCTAAGGAACGTGCAGCTAAATCACCTGCTCTTGTTCTTCCCTTAACCTTGTATTTCCTAAAATTATACACTTGACCTTTTAAGTCTTTTAAATTTGATAGCAGTATCTTTCAAAAACAGACAGGAAATTGTGACCTCACCAATGTCAAATAATTTTATCTACCATTAGATGCCAGTCCTTCTCATTTAACTGATTTGCATTCTGCACTGCAGCTCTCCCTGAGCTAGGTGGCTGTTAATGGGGCCTGCTGCTGTGGTTGGTGATGCAATGAGCTATAAAGGCAACCTTTTATTTTAGCTTTTACTATGCAAGTAAAACCAGTTACTGTAAAAGCTGTTTGGGAAAATGGGTGACGAAGCCCATCAATTGAATAATGCAGCCCATTCTCTGTCTGAAACTTTGTGACAGGAATTGCAGTTAAAGACTGAGGGTGGGGACCAAAAAAGCCCCAAGGCCAAAACTTTGGAGGTGGATAACTACTACCTTAATGGAGTAGGAGAACAAGCAACAAAGTTTTTATTAGGTTATTTCTGAGGAAAATTTCCCAGATGTACTAAACAAAGCTCATGGCTGAAGAGGAAAAGCACCCATGTAATTTCTTGGGATTCGTGAAATTCCCTAGTGTCATGATTTTGAGGCTGGTCTAGGCTCTGTCTCATGGCTGCTACCCACATGGTAGGCAGGACAAACACAGATTTCTCTGGGTTCTTCCTCTTTTGCACCTCTGTGTGTTCACACCTATCAGGCTGCACGGGATTGCTGCAGGGTCTGCTCTACAGCTCTAACAAATGGTTGTGAGATCAGTGTAGGGCAGTGGTAAGGTGTAGGAATGAGCCATAACAGACCTCCAGACAATGATGAAACCCATGGACCTGAGTAGTAACAGAGATAATGACCTAATCCTTAATTGAGGATAAAACCAGCTTCCTTCTGAGTTGCATTTTATCTTCAGCAGAACAAGCAAAGGTTAATGAAATACCTATATTCTCCAAAGAGGTTTGGAAAGATTTAAATCCCTAGAAGCTCTTGGGAAGAACATTTGGACTCTGAACAGCTAACTCTTGACACAGTATCCCTGCTCTCAAAGGAGTCTTATCTTATCTGAGAGAAGTGCTAATTTGCACTGAGTTGTATTTCTATGCAATCTAAACAGGAAGAGAGTATTTCAGAACTGGGACGTCTGCTGTGTGTGGATTCCCTGTACTTATGAGCACTTAGTCTTTCACTTAACTTTTGACCTTCCAGTTCTGACTGTCTGGTTCTGGAAATCTGAGGATTTTGATCTGTGAACTCTCATCCTTCGTCTGAACTGCAAATTGAGACATTGGTATCAGCACAGCTAGGGAGAAAAGACCAGCAGGTTCACCTGCATGCATAATATATTGTATGGCATAGACCGTCCTTCTGGCAACTAGCTCTGTCCCAGAGATTTCTAACTCTCTCGGTTCTTTTGAGGAGCAGCCCAGATTCTGTCATGTCGCACTCTGGTGAAAGTACATAAAGGAGATTTGTTGTATCAGTGACAGCATGTATACTACAGTACATAAATTAGATCGTAATCTTACAAATCTGCATCTGATTTTTACAAATGCTTACACGTATTCAATACAGAATTCACTGCATTTAGATAACCATAAGCATAAAGTCTCTCTAAGAGCTGAACCATAACTACTGAATGTATTCCATCCTGTTCTGCATTTCTTCCGATTTATACCATAAAGAAGAAATCAGTGAAATGCTCGCAATAGCGTCACCTTCCTGGAGATTAATGAAGCCAAATGAGTATAGAAATACCCAGCCTAAAGGTCTATATGTCTTGCTAAATAAATCAAACATGATCTTTCTGAGTTTGTATTCGTCTAATCTCATCAGATTTCAGTTTCCTAATTTCGAAGTTCCACACCCAGCAGATTCAAAATCGTTCTGCTGGTCCAAGCAGCTCTGGGGGGATCCCAGTTCTGCTGGTCCCATCACCATTGAGAAGCTATGCTGTAAGGCACCCCTTCCCTCCAAGTGCACAGCACAGCCCTATGTCTAGTGAAGCTTAAGAAGCTCCTCAGGAACATTATGTACCCTCTGCAGGAGCTGATAGAGATGTGAGATCTCAAGGGACCTGAAATAAACAGTATGGTTCAGAAATGGCACTGGGATACCCAACTATTATTCCTGCCTATGGGCACTATGCCCTTCCGATCTGCTACAGCTGCAAGATAAAGCAATCTAGCCTACAAGTTGGTGGGGTGTGTTGAAGGGAATAATTGCAAAGTGGGCAAAAAGATAAGCATTCTCATATAAAATTGTACACAGAAAAACTCTTCAAAACTTCTAGAGGCTTTTCTGCTCCTAATCTGAAAACCTGAATCTTTTCCTGAGGTAGTTCTCACAATACCTGGCTCAATCTTTCTGCGTATTTCTTCATTGGATGAGGACCAGAGAGAAAAAGCAGTAGGTGAAGGCAGGCTGATGACTTGGGAGAGACCAGTACTTACACTATTGGTTTTATTGAGAGGATAACTTAAGGACTTAATGCTTACTTCTTATGAGGTTATTTCTGAACCTAAAGATGGAGGGAAGGATTACTATTTTAATTATCATTCTGCTGAACATCTGAAAGGGGCATTTAATGATCACCAAACTGTCCATGAGGAAGTGTTGGTTTTCCATGGATTTTCAGGAGATTAGGCAGGCTATCTGGTGTCTGATGCTCCCCAGATCCAAGAGCGGGGGAAATTAAGTACAGTAATGAACAGTAGGATTACATCTCTTTCCCAGAAAAAAATAAATAAGATCTTGCATTGAAAATTGTTTAAAGTATCTCTCAGTCATTCATTTCTGTGTAGATATGTGCTACCATTCTCATGGGCTTGAGGTGGAATCTGGATGGGAGAAGAGAAAGATGAGAGCACAAAACAGTCTTGTCTGCACAGTTGTACAGTAATGTTGTACATTTAGACTTGATATTGTGATGAGGATCAGTATACCCAAGGCCTAATGGGGCCTACAGAACAGATTACCCACAATAGAGAAGCAATTTTCATAATCTCTTTTTTCATCTGTATTCTAGATATAATGGGAAACAACCTCAAGGAGTTACAGCTCTGAAGTGTCTAATAAAATTTCTTAGTCACGGAATTTGAAATGTGAAGATTTTCATTCTTCGAGATGAAATGTCAAGTGGAAGCATTGTCTGTATTTTGGATGGTGAATTCTGAGTGCCGTGAGGAAGCAGAGAGCTGATAACTATATGGTGAAGGGTTTCTGAAAACTAGCTGTAGTTTTCAGTTACTAATTGTACAGCAAACCTGTGCTTGGCCTGACATTGCATGCAGATGTCAGCAGAGATGCAACAGAGAAATATATCCCATTCAGTGTTTCTTCTTTTAGGGCTTGTCAAATATAGTGTAATTTCCAGTGGTGATTAATGGTTTTGAATGCCAGGAAGTCAAAAGGATGAGTACGTCCTCAGCACCTCTCGTCTCTGCAAACCTCATGAAGTTCAATAAGGCCAAGTGCAAGGTCTTGCACCTGGGTCTCAGTGATCCCAAGCAAAAATAGAGGTTGGGTGGAGAATAGATTAAAAAGCAGCCCTTAGGAGAAGGACTTGGGGGTGTTGGTGGATTAGAAACTCAACATGAGCCAGCAGTGTGCACTGGCAGCCCAGAAAGCTAACGACATCCTGGGCTGCATCAAAAGAAGTGTGGTCAGCAGGTTGAGGGAGGTGATTCTACCCCTCCACTCTGCTCTGGTGACACCCCACCTGGAGTACTGTGTCCAGCTCTGGGGCCCTCAGCACAGGAAAGACATGGACCTGTTGGAATGGGTGCACAGGAAAGTCACAAAGATGCTCAGAGGGCTGGAGCACCTCTCCTATGAAGACAGGCTGAGAGGGCTGGGGTTGTTCAGCCTGGAGAAGAGGCTCTGGGGAGACCTTATAGCAGCCTTCCAATACCTAAACAGGGCCTACAGGAGAGATGAGGAGGGAGTATAGCAATAGGATATGGGGTAATGGTTTTAAACTGAAAGAGGGGAGATTTAGATTAGATTTTTGGAAGAAATTCTTTACTATGAAGGTGGTGATATGCTGGAACAGGTTGCCCAGAGAAGTTGTGGATGCCCCATCCCTGGAGGTGTTCAAGGCCAGGCTGGATGGGGCTTTGAGTATGGCAGGGTGGATGGAACTCAATGATCTTTAAGGTCCCTTCCAACTCAAATCATTCTATGATTCTATGACTGAGCCAACGGGCTCATTGCAAATCAGGTCCCAGAGCAGTGCAGGTAGAGAAAGTGCGTATCTGCTGGTGGGCTGAAAGGTCTGTAATCCCCTGATTAACATCAGTCCAGACAGGCTCAGATGCAGTCCTGGGGTAATGCAGTAGTTTGGCTTTGTGTAACAAAGAGCTGGACTTGGCTGGACAAAGAGTGCCTGTTTGAAGTACCATGGTGGTCCTATGCATGTTTGCTACAAAACATCAGTTTTCCATGCTTTCCTGCACTGCAGCACTACAAAACGTGTTGTGTTTCACTGGCTGTGTAAGGGTATGGTTGAGTTTGGGACTAGAAATCCCACTGGGGACAGCTTTTGCACCACACCTCTACCACAGCTATGACAACATTCACGACCATTCAGGATTTTGCCCGAATATTTTGCTGGGCAGAAAAAACAATCCTCAGCATAAGATTATCCTTTCATGTTGAACTCTGTTCCTGCTTCCTCAGAGATCCTGTCTCAGTAGGATAAAAAGTATCATTTTTCACTCATGTTAGCTCAAGCAATTCAAGTTATGCAGTTCAAAGACTATGTTAGGCTGCAGGCTAGTATGCTCAAAAGCTTGGTAGCTGTCCGTATTTGGCCTGGGGGGCAGTCTAGGCAGTATAGTCATACTCTATATGCACTGAGTAACACACCTTCAAACTTGGCTTTATGCTTAACATAGTACAGATAAAAAAAGGAAACCATATGGGTATAATCGGATTTCAAAGAGACACATCCATTACTGATATGTATGGAGATAGTTATATATGTAGCTTCACTATCTAACTTCTCTAGCTGGTTTCCAGTGGCATTCACAACAGTGAAATGAAAGCCCACAAAAGGTACCAGATATTAGAGAGATACGAAAATTTTTGCAAGTTGCAGCTATGCACTATGCTGGGCTTTTCAATCATCTTAAGTTAACTTTTTCGAACCTTCTCTACTCTTAAAGAAGGATCAAAGACACATGATCAAAGGTACCTTTTCTGTATCCTCGACTTGTGGTGAATGAGACTTACCTGTCTGAACAGTCACGCTAAATAATAGTTCTGTTCTGGTTGAATACAGAAATACATTCTCCCTTTGTTCCTAATACGCATGGCAGCTTGATACATGTACATTTGTGCAAGGTTTGGCTTCCTGGCTGCTGATTTTAAACCCAAACTGAGAACCAAGCCTCAGATTTTCCAAGGATTTAGATTCAGTTCGAGAAAGAGATGAGGGCATTGTGGGTCACTATGGATTCAGACCCAGGATACCTATACACACAGGTGAACTGGTGTATTGCTATTGCTGCAAGCCCATCCTAAGCACCCAGCACGATACAGATTTTCTGCCTCCCAAAGCCTTCTGGCAGGTGATATTTGCTGTTGCGGTGGTTCAGCTTCTCTTTGAGGTAAACAGCAATGATAATACATTATTAAAACTACAAAAAACATTTGCTAGTCCACACTGTAATAAAATCCCATGTGCACAAGGCAGTTCCTAAGCCATGGCTTGCCGAGCACCCTCTCCTGTGAGAGACACTCTTCTGCACCAGCCTTTTGGGATCTGTTACCTCTGCCCCACTTGTTATGCTCATGATTGCATGACTTCTTCCTCCACACAGCCTCCATCACTGGCAAATCTTCTTGAATGATTTATTTGAAAATCTAACCAAAAAACATCCAGAGCATTCTTCCAGTCTTCCCTATTACTCATAGCTTCAAAGTATCTAAGCAGTTTATTTTAAGCCACTCCTTCATCTAATTCCATGTCTCTAATCAAATTACCCTGCTGTTAGCTGTTCTCTCAGTAATCCTCAAAAAATTGTTTCTCAGCTAAGCTGATTTCTAACAAAGTCTCCTCCACAAGCTCAATTCTGGGGCCAGAGCTCTTGGTCCTGACCCTGAGCTTTTAGAGTTCTGAATGTTTCCTCTTGGGGTTGTTTTGCCTCGACTTAGACAAGACAAGGTGATGCCACCCTGATGAGCAGCTCCACAAGCAAAGCCTGTTTCAGGTGACTTCAAAGTCCATTTGTAACAGTCCTTGGCTTCCTCCTATACTCCAGAAGTCACTGAAAAGGTGTCAACCGAGCTGACATAACCCATCAGCTGTGATGGAGTGTTTTTGCCACATCAGCAGCAGGCAACAGTTTTCTTCTTTCATGAAAGTAAATGAAATACAAACAACGTTACTGTTGTTTGGCGAAACGAAACCCAACGGGAAGGGAAACCAGTCTTCTGCTCACTAGAATGGCTAATTGCTAATAAGCTTCTGTCTCTGAGTCAGCTTAAGAATAAAAAAGCATCTTTCTCACTATGTAGCGGAGTACTCTCACCATGATGCTAATAGGTACTTGGAACAAGACCTTTTCAAGTGAGATCTCTTGTTAGTGCTGTTAAAGTAGATAAATAGTATCTATTAGGGTATATAAATAATTAAATGGATGCCAGGGGAGGATCTTGAACCTTGTTCTCCTATATCCCCTGCTGAGAGATCTAGCCACTGGGCCACCATACCCCTCCTAATTATGCTTACTCTGGGCCTGTGAACATTTAATTATGTCTATAGAGAGGAATAATGCCCACGAAAGAGGTTGGTATTGATGGAGTCTGGTAGTGGTATTGGTTTGCTGAACTTACTGTGTGGTTACAATATCACACCAGTTTTTCAGAAGTGTGGTGTCCTTGGTTATTTCTCCCAGACACTAGAAGTGGATGCTTGGCAGTTATAGAGCACGTGGAAATCGCCTCTGTTAACTTTCAGAGGTTTTTTCTTTTTTGTGTGTGCGTCTAAATTTTCACTTTTCATTTTCTATGTATTGAGTGTTCTCTCCTGCTTTTCCTCCCCACCACAAAGAAGCTTGTGGCAGAAAACTAAGAGATAAGGCTTTGCTGAAACAGAGAAAAAGAAGAAATGTGACCAATTGCAATGACAAGCTTGCACTGGGTAATTTAGTACGCGCTCCAATGAATTCCTGCTTGCCTAATACACTGTATTAGTCAATGTAGTAGTCAGATGGCCACAGGAAAAGACAAAGCAAAAAGAAAAAGAATCTGAGGAGGGGAGAACCCAACTATATTCCCAGGGAGGGATGAATACATTTTTGGTACATGAATATTTTAGGTGAACTGTGTCCACTTCTCCCCAGAGCCACCTAGATCGAAGAGGCAAGCTGATGAGAGTCACCAGCGGGGGCTCTGTGAGGAGCTTGATCTGATAGACAAAAATCTTTTGCACAGTCTCCTGCCAATTGACTCCTGTTCTGACACAATACCAAAAATTAAGTAAAATGGCTGAAAGGCTACTGAGTGAAACTGAGGAATCAAAGAATAGGACAAAGTTTATCAGAGTCATGTTACATATGACATATGTACATATGACAGAGCTTCATCTAATGCCTGGTATGAACTACAGATGTTTCTTCATGTACCAATAAATAGAAGGAATTGGGATATTTGCTTTGAAAATTATTCAGAATTATATAGTTTGCTACCAGTGTGATTCTATCTAAAAAGCTGGAGGGAAAATTTGGTTTGCCACTGCCTTCATCTGAAAGAGAGTTTTTTTTGTTTTGTTTTGGTGGTTTTGTATTTGCAGTGTTTGGAAATAGAAAGAGATTCTACTAGTACTTGTTCAAGTAATGGAGAATGACAAAATAGACAAATGGCAGGAGGGAATACAAATTTAGAAATGCATCAGATAGAAATGCAATGACTGACCTAGGATAATTCAGGGATGAATGGGCTGAATCTGGCATGATCCTAGGGCTTTTGTTTTCCCTCTTTCCACTCCAAGAAAGAACTTCCTCTTACGGCTAATTACTGGATAATAAGGAAAAAAATCCTTTTTTTTATCCTTTTTGGGGAGAATTTTCCAGAATGGAAAGGAGGAGGAAGCCCTGTTTGAATGACTGGAAATTAGAAGGGCTAAATGATCAGGAAAATGTTTCTAACAAAGTGAACGTGATTTTCATGCAATATGAGTTCTGAATATATGGGCAGGCAATTACCATATCTATTATAGGCCACTGCATATTGGATGGCAGCTACTGAACTCTTGGCTTCAACATGTTTGGATAGAGCAGTACCTTAATTCTTCTTCCCCTTTCTGTTAATGGGAAGAACAGCAGCTGGGAGGAACATTTGCTGTGGGCAGAGTGTAGATTGCATTAAGGATCAAACATTTAAGCAGAACATTTTAACAGGGATGCAGAACCCATTTAGATTTCAGCTGTGAACATGTTCGATCTTGTTTAAAACTGAGCCTCTTAGAATGCCTCTGCAAAAGCTGAGAAATACTAGAAATTAAGCTTCCATTTACCTTTGAAGCAAAAGGTCATAAGAATACAGTAAATATATCCCCTTATTTGTTGATCTTGACAAATACTTGGTGCAATTTTAGTATGTGTAGCTATGGTACTGTACACCCCAGAGTTTGAAAGTGAATCTCACATCCTCTTGTGGAGATGGAATTCTGGCAGGTTTTTACAAAACTTTTATTAGATCAGTTATGAGCTCCTGGAGAATTTTTAAAAAAAATAATTAAAAAAAGAAAGTAATATTCGTGAGACACAAGTTTGAATCAAAATTCTGAAAAAAAAAGCCAAAGGAGAACAACACCTCACATTTTTGAAAGTAGAAGTTTAAATTAGTATGTGGAGCTAAACATGGTAGCTGAAGTTATAATGAGCCTAACCCACAAGCTTTTAACAAATTTGGAATCCAGGTCTGAATTATCACAATAACTTTTTTCAGATACTTGATTTGTCCCCATATAATAGGGTCCTTGATTTATCATTGCTTCAGTTTTACCTGCAGTCTAAGGATTTTACTGACTAGCAGAATTTTGTTGAGCAGTCCTGACAGATCTGATTGCCATGAATTTGTCTAATTGCTCTTCACTATTCAGTTTCCCAGGTCAAAGAATTTCACAGTTCACCTACACATTATTTATATTCATTTGTTTTAATTCAACCACCTGTTAAGTTCGTTTGATGCTCTCTGACCTTGTGTTCTAAGGAGCTGTAACTGCATTTTCTTTGTTTGCCTGCTCTCTGTCTTTCAGAAGTGGTTGTACCTATCACACTTTCTCATCAACCTCTTTTCCAAATTAAAGCACCCGCGTCTAGCTATCTCCCCTCACAGTGACGATACTCCACACCTTCAACTATCTTCATTGTCCTACCTGGTACTTTAGCTAGTTTTTTAATCTGCTTTTCTAGATGAAGGAGACCACAACCGTATGAAGTCTAAGATCTCCACTACTTTTGAAAGAGCTCAGTTGCTTACTGATTTATGAACTTATCTTCTTTGGGTTGGGTACTATATGAGAGCTTTCTCACAGATTCAGGTTTGATAAGGCAACAGACTGAGGTGTGAATTTCCGCTGCCAAGCTGAGAAAAAAAGGTAGGTATGGGGCTTCTCACTGGTTGTGCTTATGGTGCAAGCTGGTGCTGCAGCAGTGACAATTACTTACTGACTTGTCCTATATGCCTGTCTACACACACACAAAACCCCCTGAGCAGCTTTATACATTGCACTTTTAGAAGAGGAAATGTACACCTCCCTTTGCTCTTACCACTAACGAAAAAACCACTTCCTCCCCACCTCCCCACTCCCAGCTATCTCCACGATAAAACAGAGACAGAAGAAATTGAACCTTTCTGATTCAGGTGACCGTCACAAGCATATCTTTTCACCAGCTGTGAAATTTGCTCTCGTATCCACAGTTTGTCCTGTCCTGAAAGTGACAGCTGATGACCAATTAAGCCAAGCATCTTATCAGACTGCCAATTTGCCCTCTCTCCCTCCTCACCTCCCTTATTTTTTAGACTAGGAGGTGAACGTGGAAAAGAACATTAAAAAAAAAAATCTCCCCTGTGGGAACAATATTTAAACAAAGTTTATAGCTCAGATTCAATGGACAAAGGGCTCAAAAGGCTCGGGCACCCATAAGAATAGTCAATCTCTCTAACTGGGAAAGACAAGTTCTATTTTCCATGGCAAACATCATTCAGGTACACTGGGTGCATGCAGTCAGGCACACAAGGAGAACAGGTTTCTATGACACTAGTACAAAAGCATTCCATGGGAGCTTGTGACAGCAAAATTAAATAAGACTGAAAATTTACACTTTCTCACTTACTAATGCAATATCAGTGCTAGGTAAATTATTGAAAAAGGTGTCAAATAAATAACCTATTGGTTATGATCACCATTTTACTGGTTGAACGGCATTTGAACAGCTGTTCCTCCAATACTCTCCAAAAGGGATTATTTGAGTGGTGTTTTAATGTGACTCTTCTTCTACTGAACTTTCTTTAATGAAGACCCTTGATGTAATTCTGTCACCCACTCAGGATTTTTGCACTTTGATACTGCTCCTATACAAAAGGATAGGAGAAAACTTTCTCCTTTATCAGCTGATGGATGTCTCCAAGACTAGGCGGCCTGACCAGTGATTTCTCTTCAGTCACATTTAAAACTGTTGGTGAAGAAAGCAGAAACCTTTTTAAAATATTTTAGCTTAGGAAGTAGGCAGAGCTAATCACTTTAACTGTGAAAATACTCACCTGAATGGCAAGCAAATCTATCTATAGGGAATGAAGATAATTCAGGGGGGAGTCTTGTGCTGCGATTATATGGAGTCAGTAAACCTAAAGAGATTTTTGGTACACACGGCCCCATCAAGGATGTTTGTCCATTTCTAGTTCACATGAATTTGTGCTGTGATTTGACTAGTTTGGAGGGAAGGGGTTTGAAACAGAAGACCCAAGGATCTTTTCTGATTTAGAGCTTCCAATCAGTTAACAGTTATGCTGTGGTATGTTTCCAGAGCCATTAAAGCTTCTAACACATTCATTGGCCTTTTTGTTACTGCTGTGTTCAAATGTTCATGTTTCTGGTCCAAAAGTCTAGGCAGTATTGGGCTTTTCAGTAAAAATGAGCCAAACCAAAACTGAGGATCTTAAATACCTTTGATTTCTGGGTGGATAAAGTGCAGTTATGAAAACACCAATTCAGTCTGGTTTCTGCGTGACACTCAGATCTGGCTGGGTTTGGTTTCCTGTTCTGTTTTTAAGTTGTGTCTGTTCAAAGCAGAAGGTTTGTGATTTCTACAATTGCATGAGAGCTTCTCATGGTGGAAAAACCTCCCAGACTTTGGTCCTTTAGAATCCAAAGCCAGACTCACATTGCAGACCAATTAAGCCTTGAAATGTGAGTATTGATCTAAAAGTAGTTCTGATCTAGATGTCACTTCTTGAGCTGTAATACTCAGTAAGGAACCAAGAAATCAGTCTGCTTAGAGAAAAACACCTCCATCTATATAGCTATATGATTACCTGTATCAGCCTAAGCCTACTTAGTTTTCAACAAGCCTGAGGCTTCCTGCTGTATACGTGTAGTAACCACTGAAGCAGGGATGTGAATTCAGTCTTATCCTGTCTCTGATGACCACCATAATGACTGGGCACTATAATCAGTTATCTTCATCCAAATAAATATTTTTATTTACATGGAGTTAAAAAAACAACAGTGGATTGAAGCTAACTCCTTTGTCTAGTGGGAAGAGCGTTCACATAGGATGCCTTATCTCTGACTTCAGCCATGCTCACTGGAGACTTTCCTAGACATCGCATATGATTAAGTGACTATTGCCATGGTCACTGTTGGCTAACAGGCTATATTTGATGAAAAATTGAGTCCTGCTTTTAATTTTGAATACTGAAAAAGTTCTGTGGAATGCATAACCCTTGTGAGGGTTTCATATCAAACAAATGGTTTTTTTTTAATGAGAATTGTCCCTGCAGAACTATTCTCGATCAACTCTAGTATGTGCATGTTGAGTCTTAAATTCCTAGTCTCTTTGAAGGTCCATGACTAGATTAATTTCTAGGAAAGGCTGGAGAATGATGACATCTTGTTGCTGAATGTGCCATTTGTCTGACAAAAGGAACTTTCTTGAACAATCTTAATAGAGGATGTGCTGTTCTGTATATGACACCACAGCGAAGATTCTTGTGAAAAAAAATCTTACCAAGACTTTACTAGCAGTCCCTTTCCCTTCCCCTCTGCTCCCTTCCTCTGAAGATGGCTGTTTTGAGCCAGCATTACGCGGGACCTGTCGCACACAGCTCGTCAGAAGACTGCATATGTACCCAAGTGACTTGCACTAAAGGAAGACAGCTTGGGTCCAGCCTCTGGCCACACCCTGCTAAAAGCCCATGTGGCCCAGTCAGATAAGAGGCACTGGAGAACGATGGACAAGAACTTGCTCATCTGTGCCCACCAAGATTACAGCGGGAAACGGACAGACCATGGCAAGATTTCAGTTTTAGTAACACTGCTACTGGTAATGAAGAGCAAGGCATTTTGAAATATCAACATCATTGAATTGTGTGTATTTGTACACCAGTTGGTGCTTTTTTTTTAATGTTTGTCCTCTTGTCCCCTCTGAAATACTCACAGCCCTGCAGGAGATTGGTTGTGCACATTTATTCACCTGCTAGGTCGGTCTGTCTTCACATAGAAGCATTGTTCTTTTGTCCAGAAACCTACAGTGCCTACCATAAAGAGGTGTAACGCTGTGAACCCATTCTGAGGATCTTATTCATACACCCTGAGGACTGCTGCTGCTCATGGGCTGCTCAACAGCCCATGGCTTTCTTGTTTACATCGCTTGTTATCAGTAGAGCAACAGCTGTTCGCAAAACAGCTTCTCCGTTTTCATCTCAACTCTCGTGAAACTTCTCCCCTAAATGTTGTTCCTGCCTTAGACCTGTCACTGCATCTGCTCTAGCCACTGAGGCTGTCTGAGGCCAGATCTTCCCTCTCACTGGACAGGGAAAATCCCCATGCAGTCTGCAGACCCTTGTCAGCAGAGCATTCTCCACTGAAAGGTTTGGTTTAACTGGGGTAGGTATGAATATACTCCTGTACCCAAAAAATACTGTACAGCCTGCCACCTTCTTGAATTTTCCATGCAGTAGATGCACAGTGAATTTCGTACAGCTCTCCTGCCCTGAAGAAGAGCTCAATGTGATTGAGAGATAATTTGACTGAGGTCCTTCCTAACTTCGTTTTATTGTCACAATCTGCCACCCTATTTTCTCGGCTATGGATCAACTGGAAGGAAAGAAAGTCAAGTTCCATAAGGTTTCCCTAAGTCAGAAAGGAAATATAGATGTGGTGACTAACATCCTGATCTCACTTGGAAAAAATAGCAGCATCTCCTTCCTCCATGTCTCTTCAGCTGACCACATAGCTGGCAAGAGACCAAATTATTCCCCAAAAGGCAAGTCTACAGCTTTCACGTAGACAGGCCATTAGAAGGCACCAATAAGTCAGATCTCAGGCATTGCTAGGTTTTGTCCTGGAGAAGGCAGAGAAGCCAGCAGTATCTTGGAATTAGTGCTTATCTGCATTCCTCCACACAGAGTCCAGCATTGCAGCTCCAAGAAGGATGCAGCCAGCATCTTTCTGAACCTGTCTGCCACCTTCACAATTATTATAAAAGACTCAAAATCTATAAACCAACTGAACTTCCTGCCCCAAATTAATTGTCACTTGTCATTATGCCTAAGAGCAGAAGATATCACAGCTGGTACTGGAAAGACTAAAATTGAAACACCTATCAGCAGGGAAAAGACTGAATTTATCTAACCTTAGCCACCTAAAAGTTGCATGTCTAGCATAAGCCATTTGCCTGGGCTCCCCCTCCAGTCAATGGAGTGATTCCAGAGCATGATTCACCACATCCTAAGAATAGTGCCTGAGGTAGGTGGCGTGAATCACCCCGGGGAATTGCCTGGATCTCTGTGCAGAGAGCTTTGCCAGACAGCTTTGGTAACAAGCCTTTCTTTTAGGTGCTTAAAATTAGATGAGATGAATCCCACCTCAGAACGTACAACCTCACTGTCTTCCTGAAATGTGGAAGAGCTGCAAATTGCATGAGCCTGCAAACAGCCACTGTTTTTAAGTGGCAGCCTTTACGCAACAGAATAACAATCCTGGATGGATTTCACAGGGAAGGTGGAAGGCACCCAGGGCCCCAGCATGGTGCAGTCTTCGTCCTTGCCCAGAGGGTACAGTGAGAGGTACCAGGCTGTTCCCTTGGCTTCTGCCCCCTGGTATGGCATGGCTGGCTCCGGCTCTGGCAGCTGCTGTATTTGCATAACTTGCATATTTCTACTTCATGCTCTTTCAGGTCTCTGCTCCCATACAGCCTCACAACATACAAGCTGCTGTAGGTTGCTACACCCGCCTTTTAGACAGGTAAAGCTCACCCCTCATTCCCCTGAGTGCAGTGACGGGCCTGAGGGTACAGGAAAGCCAGTATCACTGGCGGCATCACCCATCACTGTGGTGGGTACTGGGCAGGCAGGTGTGATGGACCACTCTGTCACACAAACCGGCCATGCAATTCCCTGCAGGAGGGTCACCAAACGTTGACGCTTGGTGTGTGTCTGTTTCACCTAACAGCCTGTGGACAAATCTGCTGAACTACTTTGGCTGGTTGCAACTTAAAAAAAAAAAAAAAGAATTAATCCAGCAACCTTCACAGAACATTTGTTTTACACCAAGCACAAGATTTGTTGAAAAATAAAGTCAACCATGTAGGAAATAAACATTTATAGAGGAAGAAATGCTCTCAGGTATGAGTTAATTGTCTTTCTTCTCAGGCTACAGTCTTCTAACGTGTTAGGAATACCAGACACACAACAGTGAAATCGTCATCTGAATTAAATATATTCGTGTCTGGTTTTGTCAATATTGTTTGTTCAAAGACCTGAGGATGGCAGGTTTTAGAAGCTTTTGTGAGTTACCTGTTAAATTTTTCTCCTGTCAATATTTGCACAAGTTTAAATCAGTGACCTAAACTCTTTCTTTTTTAGTATGCCAAGGTAATTTCTTCGTAGAGAATGGTGCAACAAGAGGTGTCCTTGCAATTGCATTCTGGCAGGAAACATGGCCTGGCGCAGCCATGGATAAAAACCTGCTTTTTCGAAGAATTGTCAGGACGTTTCTGCCTATCTGATTGCTGTTTAGAGGTTAAAGTGCTGGTCCCTGCAAAGATTATCCAAAGTTTGAATAGTGGCTGATCGACTGATACCTGTTTACCCAGAAGGTCCCTACAGAGTTTCTATTTTTGGTAGTCTATGTATTTGAGAACATAGGTCCTCAAAGGGATTTAAAAAAAAAAAAAAAAAGACAGGGGAACCATGTCCTCAGCAGTGCTCACACAGTTCATGCTTTTTGTTGTCTCGGGGGTGACAGGAAGCACCTCATGCCTTTTGTACAGCCCATGTCTGCCGGGAAGCAGGTCTGACTCCACTCCCCCACATGCTGTCCCGCAGGGAAAGCAGAACTGCTTATTTTTGTCTTTCTTTACAGCCAGGGACGCTGGCAGGACCTCACTGTTTGCCATTTCCTCAGTTTCCACCCTCTAAATGACGGCCCCCAGGAGCGTCAGGCCCCTGGGGCAAATGTTAGGTGTATCCTAAACGTAATTATCTCAAAAGGGTCCCTCTGCAAACAAGAGGGGCTCTTCCCCATGGCGTAAGGGTGGGCTGCCTCCGGGGAGGCCATTACGAGCAGCGAGGGGCAGCCCAGGGCCTTGTCAGGTCTGTGCCACAGGGCTCTCCTCACACCCGCCATGTTGTGCCTGGCTGCCCCCGCCCGCAGTCATGGCAGCGCTCGCGTTTGTCCACGCAGGGCCGTCCACAGGCGCTCGCTCGGACTCTGCCTGCCCTCCCTGCTTGGCCTCTTTGCTTTGCCAGGTCCTCTGCCTGCCAAAGCCACCCGTGCGCACCAGCCAGCTCATCATACAGCGTTGGTGTATGATTTACAATGGGCCCAGGTCAGTTGGCTGCAGGAAGCTCCCCCGCTGGGCAGCAGGGAAGCCTGGGGAGAAGTTGGAGGCCGAGGGGAGGAGATGCCACCTGTCCCTTCAGTGAAGCCCGGAGAAGGCAACAGTGAGAAGCTTTAAAATCTCCTCTTCCCTTTTTGGCTTCTCAACTCAGACCAAGGGATTTGTGTGAAGTTACTTGAACATGATTTCACAGGAGTCAAGTGGCTTGGGGACAAAAAAATCCCCAGGAGCATTCTTGAGCCTTAAAAATATCACACCCACTTGTAGCTGCACAAAGATAGATTTAAGCAGTTTTTCCTATTCGCTGTGAAAAATGACCATCAAGCCTTAGCAAGAAAGCAGAGGGAAAGTGGAGGTGTGTTTGTCTGCAGATAGCAAAAATAGAATGACACTTTTGCAAACTATTTTTCCAGACTGCCAAGAGTGATTTCTATGCAATGTCTGATACAGGTAAAAAATCTGCCTGTCTGTAGATTTCTGCAGTTCATGATCAGCCAGTCGTAATTTCTCCCAATAGCTGATGATGGACAACGCGTTTCATGATGTAGCAAACCTTGTTTTTGAGATAGAATCATAGAATTGATTCCATAGGTTGGAAGGGACCTTTCAGATCATCAAGTCCAACCATCAACCTAACACCGACAAATCCATAACCAAATCATGTCGCTAAGCACCACAATTACCCGTCTTTTAAATACCTCCAGGGATGGCGATTCCACCACTTCCCTGGGCAGCCTGTTCCAATGTTAGATAACCCTTTCGGTGTAGAAATTTTTCCTAATATCCAGTCTAAACCTCCCCTGGTTTGTTAAGCTCCGTGGCTGCAGAAGAGTTTGTGTTGCTCAACATCGGTTCAGGGAGCAGGAATGGGATAAACATGGTGTCTGTTTAAAAGAATCAGCTTGCTTACTGAGAAAAACTGCAACAGATACATTCATCAGAGATCTAGCCCCACTTGCTATTAAGTGGGCTAAAAATATAACAGCGTTTGATCTATATTTCTAAGGGCCAGTGACAATGTTGTGACTATTGATAATTATTTCAAGCCTGTGCTACCCCAGTATCTCAGCCAGGGCACGTTACATGACTGTGAGCAAAATGTGGGCAGATTTTGCAACGGAAACCTTGGACAGAATGGGAACAGGAATGTCTTTCTGACTTCTCAGGAGGACCTCTCCTGGGGCAAGATATGGATGAGCTTGAAACAGTCAGGTAACGCATACCAGTAATGAGGGGAAGAAAACATTGCTCAGAATTGGTCTTGCCCAGTTCCCCCCTCACTTTCTCCTTCTTCTGCATTCTCACATTAGTTTTCACACTTAGATGCAGCCATGAAGTTGGTAAATAACTTACAGCTTGTTACAAGCTGGCCTCGTGGAAATCAGTGACAGAAGTCACACTGATTTCAGTAGAACCAGAACTCCTCTGCAATGTAAAACGCAGATCACGAATATTGTGCTGCTTTTGCAAGAGTATGAGATGAGCAGAACTGCCATTTTGGCACTGTTTGACAATTGGAACTACTCAAGTACTCCATTCAGTTCAATACATAGGATGGTTATGAGTCAGCTGAAATTATTTTCTCCTTAGTTCCCTCTAATAATATGAGCATTTGGGTCTCATTTTCAAAGTAGGCCACATTAGAGATGAAGAGTCGGCCAAGGATGCTGACAGACAGACATCTCAGTCCTTACGGAAGCCTCAACAACGGAAATGCAGTTTCAAAACAACCTTTATTCTGCTTGAAGACTTATTACAATTTTTAAAGCAACTTAAAAACAAGACACAGCTCCATCAACTCTATAGCTTGAACAAAATTTCAAGGAGGCATGTTTTCATTGTTGCCTTGTAAAGGCAATTTACAACCCACTTTACCCTCCACCTCCTCAACAACCATTTTAAAACAAAGTAATCTTAATGTTTTAAAGACATTTAACAGAACAGAGCTTTATTTCTAAAAACAAGAATAAAAAAAAATAGCAGCATCTTGGGCAGCTAATGCAGTCTCATTAGGACAAGTGCAATGTAATGTTACCAACTCCCACAGTCCAGTTTATTCTTCAACTGCAGTAAATACAACATGATTCTACATAAAATGTTGCATCTTGGAACCTTGTCCCATGGGAGGCATTGTGCTTTGAGCTGCCCATTTCTAAAGTGACCCTGATAAAAAACAGTATCAGGATGCACCTTCCCAACTTAATACCATGCATAGCAAAAGCACTGTGTGAAAATCGGCATAATTTTTCCCCATTAGAAGCATCTGAATGTTTTCCCAAGCATTATTATTCATTGCCAATTACAAGACAAAGCCATTTCTTCACTACAGAACAGTTGACACCAAATAGAAAATTTGAAGATTTGGTTTTACAGATTGCTTGACAAGATTTCTTAGATAACTGAACCATACAGACAAACTTTTTTTTTTTTTTTTTTTAAAAGAAAATATCCAACAACACAGAAACTCAGTTTTCTAACTGCATTTGGAAACATGCTGCACCCACAAAGGTCTAGTGTGCATGTGTGTGTGTCTTTAAACAAAGTTAATGATATCACTTACTGAATTCAGCAAAATGATCACGTTTGTTGAAATTGCAGCTATACTAGAATCTATTCATACATAAACACAGCAAGTGTGCAGGCATATGAACAGATACATATCCCCAAATCTGCAAATTCAAATTTCAACTTAAGGAAATCAGAAACTCCTGATTTTGCTTGTGGGTTTTGGTTCTCTGTGTTATACCTTTCAAAGGCCTTGTGAAAGTGCTGCTGCAGTGCAGCCTAACTCAGAGATTTGAAGTAGAACAAAAAAATCCCCAAACAAAAAAAATGTAACAAAACAAATCCCACCTGTGAATCATATTAGATGGAAAAACTAAATGTCAATAGATATACAGAAAAGCACCGTGTTTCTTCAGTTATATCCCCATACGTTTTTTTCTGTATATATTAGTCTGTTTGAGATCAAATCAAAAGTGGAGTGAACAATATGGTACATTAAGGACAAACAACTCTGCAGTGAGTAGGGCCTTTGGCAGGATGTAGCTCTGTGCATTAAAGGAGGGAGGGAAATGCAGAGACCACACAATACATAAAAACCAAAGAAAACCCACTCGTGCCAATTTGAGGGCGTAAGTGATCCTTGCAAATTGCACAGACCCTGTGTAGGCAGAACTTCCCCTTAGGAAGCCCTATGCGCTCATCCTCGCAACATAGTGCTTATTTCTTATTGTTGCTTGTGCAAGAAAAGCAAGTGCTAAATTTGCACACACACACTTTTTTTTTTTTCCTTTCTCTGTTACAACGACAGATGAAGAGAAGTTGTACAGCACAACAGGAACAAATGATACCCCATACTGGGCTGGGCATGCTAAGGATACGGCCCACTGACATAGCAGAGGTTTTCATAATATGAGGAAAATTAGATCCAAATGCCTTAACTACAATAAAATTTCTTGACAAATGCTACGTGAAACATCAATTCAGATTACATATATTTTGCTTATAGAGAAAAAATACAATTTTACTTTTAAAATATTTAACATTCAAAAATTAATATATGTCCAAAGAATATCTTGGATTGCTACAAGTGTTAAATTGTTGTATACTGAACTAATTTGTAACTTCAAGCCAAGTAGTATAACTGGCATGCTAGAGTAATTGTTGATTTTCTTTTATAGTAAAAACCAGTTATTAGTAAACCAAATTTACATGGTCCTAGAGGCCTGAAAAGAGTGTGGAATGAGGAAAGGAAGGGATGAAGACTAAACTTCTATTCAGAAAAAATACTCAGAATAATTTTGTAAGTGGTGATTATCCCAAAATATTAATGTTGGTTGAATCTTGTTTCCTGATATAAATTCTAGTAAGAAAATACATCTATAGGAAAGCAAAGACAACCACCAAAACAAAAAAAGAGCACAAAATCAAAAACAAATCAAAAGCCTTACAGCCTCAGAAATGAAGGAATAACGTAAAAATTAAAAGATAATATAACATCTACTGGAGCCTGGCAAATGTCTTATTATTTCCAATAGCTTAATAAGCACTGCATACTTTGAATTAAACCACATGTAACTCTAGAACCGAGCTATTATCAGAGAACTCCATGGGTCTTAAACTTTTGATTGTGTGTGCAACTCCCTTTAAGAGTAATGGGTCTTGACTTTGCATCTTGGGGGAAGAATAAATTTATATGTTCACTTAGTCAAAACTTTTCCAAAATTTCTCTGAACTTCACTACTTTCTCTATTTGCAATGTGTGAACTTTCTCATTGGTCAGGACAACAAATAAACACTGAAAACTACCCACAGTGAATTGTCCCAGAATTCCTAATAAGTTTGCTCTAGTTGGATTAATATATTTGTTTCATTTAAGTAAACTTAATTTGGTATGTTTCTGGTGCCTGAAATTATAGAATTGTTCACTTTGATACTGCCTCGGCCTACAAACTTATGAAAACAAATCCAAAAGGTTAAATATGGTAGCCTAATCAGTTTCAAAACAGACATTTTCCAGTCTTAATTAGCTCTAATTTGTATCCAAAAGTTCTCAGTAAAGGTGGGAGCTTTTTTTAGACAATACTAATACAAAAAACAAACCTAGGCAACAGATTACAGAAAATTCCTTCATATGAAATGAAAATACCTTTACATGCTGACAAAAATTCTGCCACAGTAGGTCAAGAAGTCATTTATTTACTATGAAGAGTGGATTCATTCTGAAATCCAAACTATCTATCCCAGTAAAATTTTTTCTGCAGTCACTATCAGAGAAGGATACACAATTTTTCATCTTCCAAATACAAAGACAATCATGATAGAAGTTCAAAATGCTTCAAGAAGCAAACATAGCACAGTACTGTATTCTAAAGATATCTCTGAAATAATATTGTTGGACTCAGTGATATTTTGTAATGTTCATATATTTTTATTGAATAAAGCAGCTTTGAAGCTTATCAGGCACTGCCCAACAAAATATTTAGTCCAAAAAAAAATTACCAACTTTTTAACTTTGAGCTAGTAGCTCAATATTCTGTACAAAGAAAACTGTAAAATATTTCATAGTCTTAATTCTGAAACCAACTCTTGCTGGCTTCCTGTACATTAAAAAAAAAAAAACAAACCAAACCCAAACAAACAACAAAATGAATAACAAAAAATAATCACCAGGAAAAATATCCTCAGGCAGAAGAAAGAAGGAAAAAAGAAGACAAGGAAACAAGGAAGAAAAACTAGCTTAACCGGTAGATATACTTGAGAGAATACTACAGCCTAAAGAAAATTCAGTATTGCATAGCACAGTCTAAGAATTCAGCTTTCAGCAAACAGAAAAGGGAAAAAGAGAAGCAGTTTGGTATTGATAATTTCCATCAATGATAGTTAGTCATCCAATATTATGTACATTATTATATACTGTATGCCATTGAAAATCTTGTTTTCTTCAGTCTTAAATATATTCTTAACAGGATTTTTAAATGTCTAAACAAAACACTTCCTGGCACTTCGCTATCACAATTACTCTGAACAACGTACTGTAACTGAAGTCCTTTTAAAGTGTCCCTTAGAAATGAAAGTGCCATTCTGCTACATATCATTCACCAGAAACCAAAAAATCCACAATGCTGTGTGTTTGGATCCACTGAGTGCAGCAACACCAAATCCAAGCCAGGTCGTGACCATGAAATTCCAATAACTGAATGACAAAGACCTCTTAAACCTTGTGTCTGGAGAATCCAATATTCTAGCTGGTAAAGCTTCAGAAGTGGTCGTAAACAAGCACCATGGTTAAAGGCCTCTATGTCCCTGCAGGGAGATCAGGTTAGGATTTCTCTCTCTTGTGTTTTTTGTTTCTTAATTAAAAAAAAAAAAAGCACTTCAGATTAGAAACGTACGTTCACAGCTTAATACTGTGATATCT
>KZ505758.1:525644-557400 GCA_002844005.1 Limosa lapponica baueri | reverse complement strand
TCACTGGTGGCCAAATTCTGGACTGCCCACACTTGTATAATCACATCAGTGCTCAGCTCAGACTAGACTGGCTTGCAGGCAAGAAAAGACAGGAGGCAATTCCCCATTCCCTATATAACCTGAAGAGGTACTGAGGTACTTGACTTGCATTCATGTATCTTAAGACCATGAAAGCTCTACCTGGTAATCAGTTATAGCAAATTACTTCCATGAGATGATGAGGAAAACACACACAGAAATTCAAAATCACTTACTTTGTAAATTATGCATCACAAACGCTCGCCTTTGTAACACAGCCTGAAAATATAATCCAATAGCCTGAAAAAGTAATTGGTTTCCTCTTATAAAAATCTTGCTTAAAAAAAAAAACCCAAACTCCTTTTAATAGGAAGCTTCTCTGAAGCAAATAAGCAAAAAATTTTCTGAAAACGAGATTGCTCTGCTTTCCAACCAATGTTCCATAAAAAACCCTAAAAAATCTGTAACATGCAGTGAGAAAATTCAAGCCTTCTCTCGCTTCTTAACTGCTTAAAGCTCTGTGCTGTGCAGAAGGTATCCACTCTGGTTCATCATTAAAAAGTGAACCTGACTTTAGTACTGTAAAAAAAAAAAAGAAACCACCACCCTCGGTAGCTTGCACGTCTCTCTCAGATAAAGATCTCAGTTTCATGATTAACTTGGGCAGGTTCAAATATTTGCTGAGCCAGGGATTTCAGGTGGGGGAGGGGGAGCCAGATTCAAAGTAAAAGTTGTCATCAGCTAACAAGTGGCCAATGCAGGGATAACTTTCTCATTTTAGCTAAGTAAATGAGAAGACCATTTTAACAGGCTGTCACTGGCTGCTGAGCGCAGTATTAAAGTTGAGAAAACACCATAAATAGCCAAATACAGAAAGTGGCTAACTAACTAACTGTAGGAAAAAAAAACACAAAACCAGAATCAAAATCTTCATTGAAAAGAGCTGTATCACTCAGAGCAGCCCTGTACAAGCAAAACAGCCTGCTTGCAAACACAGCATCACCTCCTACACACTCATGCTGGATCACAAATACAGGTGCTGCTTAAAGACCCTTACTATAACCCTGTGAGGCATTTTGACCATTTCCTATAAACTGAAAATAGTAGAAAAAACCACCTGCCCGTATCCATGGTGTTTTCCAGTACGTCAGGGTTGTTCACTTCTTGGGCGGGCAGGCAGGCAGGAAAAGGGACCATACAGAGAGGGAGCAGTTTAGGTCAAACATATTTTCCTTGCCTTAGAGTTTGGTGGACATCAGACTTGCTAAAGGAACACAGCAGCAACTGAAGAGCCTGCTCCCCATTGCCTACAGAGGTTAACTTCTTTGCCAGCTATACTTTTACAAGGAAATAAATCCTAAATGAAAGAAGAAGCAGATGACAAGATTTAATTCAGAGAAAGAAGAAAAACGGGATGAATATTTTCCTCCCACTTGCTGGAAACAGTGAGAACTTCTAGTAGCTGTGTTCCTTGAGATCAGCTTGTGCTCCTTATGGCAGTCAAATGGCATCAAAAATTTTTCACCTCCCAAAGACTCCCCCTTCCAAAATCCTCCTATGCTACAAAATACCAAACCCACTTGTACCTCCTAATGAAATCCCAAATATCTGCAATACGTTTTTGATGTTTTACATTTGATTGATGATCTTCATCTGTAACAACTTGCTTTCCTAGTTTTAGCCTTTGCCTACTTGACCAATTGTCAGTTCTATATATAATCTAAAGGAGCACTGTCCGAAAGGTACAGCCTACGTCAAATGGAGATGGTAACCTGTGTTTCTCAACTAAGCCCTATCTAAAGTTTTACTTAAATTTCAAAACCTTGAGTGGTGCCCTTTGAATCTACAGATTTTCATTTGCAGAAAGTCAGCAGCTTACTATTTTTTGCAGTCATACTCACAGCTCACAGTATTCTTCTATCTATAAAGCTTTTTTTTTTCGTAGAAAAATATTTTTGAAGCAGGAAGAGAACTGATCAGGTTTGACAGGCTTGCATGTGTGTTACACATACTTACATACAAACACACACACACATACATAACAATCTGTAAAAAATTCTAATTACGTTGTACATGTTGTTTCAGTTTTACCAAACACTTTCAGTTAGGTATTGAGAAACATAAAGCATAGACTACTGTCAAATCCTAAACCCAGAATTCAACATTCCTAGGTATGGTGATTAACAAAGCATTTTGCTCTCCGTTAAATCAGGTATAAAGCCTGACTTTTATTAGCTTAGAAGGGGAGCCCTCTGCCGGGTAAGGCACGGATGCACACTATCTCTCCCGGGGACAGACTGCCTTCTGTAGGCTCCAAACCATGCTCAGTGCTGCTAACAGTCCAGCCAAGCCCCTGACATGATGCAGAAAAGTCCTGACAAGGGACAAGCATTCCTACATATTTGTTTGTGTCCCCTAGTGTTCGTGACACTACCGACAGGACTGGGGGCTGAGCCTGACCACTGCAGCAGCCCAGGGGAGCCTTGTGTTCGATTCCAAGAGGAACGGGATCAGCCTTTACACTCCCCTGCTCTGGCTGGGCTGTTACGCTGCCACGCTTGCTAATACTCTGTGCAGCTAAAAGCAAACTGTCTGCATCTGGGCTGCCAGGACCCCTTCCCCAGCAAGTGAGCGGTTACGTGTAAGGCAGTCTCATTACCTCACTCATTCTTAGCTATGACCCTGTGAGTAGTAAAACCTACCTCTTCATGCTCAATAGTGTGGTATTTCACAGCTTCAGCCACTATTTACAAGCCTGGGAAACAGGAATAAACTGGGATAGACAGTCTAGACAAAGCTTGATTTAGTGCACAGGCCATGAGAGGCTTCAGTTCATGCGTACAGGACGGCAGCTCCTTCCCACCACTGCCGTGGCTCTGCCTCTGCTCCTGACCAGCCCCTCTGCCCGCAATGCCACCAGCTGCCCATGTCCCCTCGCTCTCCCACCACCTCCCCCTTCCTCTTCATCTTCCTGCAATAAGACATACTTTAATTTCACACACCCAAAGCCACTCCAGGCTCCGTAACAGCCCTCGACCCTGAGAGGACACCCATCTCCCTGAGTTCCCCCTGAAAATTACCCCCAGCTCTCCCACTGCCCCACCTTCCTCTGTACAACCTGCCTCCCGCGCTAACAGCTCCAAACCGACCGTGCTGCCACGGACGGCCCTGGGACCCATGTCCAGGGCAGGCCTCCTCCTGACAGGAAATCCAGGAGCCTTGAAAATGAACTGAAAAAAAAAACAACTGAAAAAAATATAGCCTATTTTTCAATATTTACCTCTAAAAGCACACACGCCTTCACACCTCTGTACGATGTGTGAGATTCTGTGAGACACAAGCAGCACTGTAAGCTATAATCTGTTACGAGTAAGATATTTTCTTCTAATACCACTGCTTTGAATGGCATCTTTAGAGACATGCACTTCATTTCTGACTATAAAATCAGCATTACTTGTTAAATTAAAGCCTGCGTGGCTGTTCATCAAGTTGGGGTGTTAGAAGGGGGATGCTAAATCACCTAGCTTGCCCACTAACACCATCTTTCGGGTCACCTATTGATAAACTTAAAGAATGAGAAAGCAACCAGAAAATGGATGTGATTACCAATTATTCAGAACACCAACCATTTCTCTGATCTTATTTCACCAGCAACATTACTTTGTCTTCACCTACTACACACATAGGCACAACAGGTATTTTAAGTGCACTTACTTTAACTTTTGTGGAGGGCTAAGCACTATTCTAATTCACAAACTAAAATGTATAGTTTACTGTTGAACACTGTGACAGACAAAAAGAATTAAAAAATCAGTCCAGAGCTGTTCTGTGATGAAAAAAAATAATCAGTAATGTCCTAGGAGTAACTCCCGTTTTTTGCTTTATGGTGTGCAAAGCATCACTGTAGCTATAAGATGTCCAACTAAAGCTGCCCAATTTAAGATACTAATTTTAAGATATACTAAGATATAAGGTCCAATTGTATACTTTAGATTGCTTTGAGGCAAGCAGAAAAATTAGTAGGTGATGCAATAAGAAAAAAACCCACAGTTGTGCAAAGACTTCCTCCCTATTCAGATCAGTTACCTCCAACACTGCATTTCATGTATTTACGTACTATGTAACACGCCATTAAAACTTCATGCACAGCTTGTTTTAGACAGAATGTTTTAATCCAGGCTTGAGAATGACAGAAAAAAAAAAGAAAGGAGGAAGCTATCACTCTAGCTTGTAAAAAAGAGAAGAAACTTGGCAGCATTGGCTTCCCTATTATTGCTTAGTTGTCATTACATTATTTTCAACAAGATTCTTTCTGCTTAAAACCTCTTAACTTCTGCACTTTTAAAATTCTATTATAGATTGTCATTTTCAGAACACTTATATGACAAATAAATTATCTTTTCTAAGAATATTCCTTTTATTACAATGTCTCTAAACAATTTTTATGGAAAATCAAGCTACTACAAGCAATAATCTTGAAGACGGTAATTCTGAAAAATACATCTTAGAGTTTTTTATGAGAACTATAAAACCAAAGCACTTCAGATGATCAGGTCACTGAATGATTTTGGTGTGGAAAAGTGTCTCAAGTCCTAATCCTGTAAACTTACGTAACATTCTACTAAAACTCAACTTTTGAAAACTATTCAACTGCTTTACAGAGCAGAGGCTACATAACCAGAGACTACAAAGCTTGAAAATTGGTGCCAGAGTTTTTTTTCCAGCATATTAATAGATGTGCAAATGTTCTACCAAAAAACATTCCACTGCCCAGGATGGACTTTGAAATGCACAGAGAAGGAGTTATATTTTTGGAACAGATCATATGAAAAATCCCAGGAGGGCCCTCAAAATAAACTGGTGCATTATGAAATATTAATTAATGCAGAAACAATGTTAAAAACAAAGAGATGTTTGATTATAATTATTAATGTCATGTCAAACCCTATAAATCTGATGGATACAGCCACATTTCTTCAAGCGCCCCAATGATACTTTCAAGATGACTAGACTCCTTGTCTTTATTAGCAGTTCTAACATCAACACCTTTCACTTTTATACCTTTCTCACATGAAGCAACTCAGGACAATATGCAACCAAGTGATCTCTTAAGCGCAACTTAAGAAACTCTCTCTTTGAATCTTAACTCTCACTGCTGACTCTACGTTTGTAACCTCCAAATCAGTGGCTCTAGCCATATAAACTTACATAATCAATAGCATTTTCAAACATATAATTTAGAAAAATGCTGTTAGGATATGCCTGTTAGAAAATGCCTTTAGAATATTACAGGATTCAATAATGTATTTTACTTTTTAAGGCTCATAACAAGTTCTGAAGAAAATAATCCTTTAACAATTAGCTGATTCTTGGTAAAATAGGACAAATAGTCATTAAAAGTTTGGACTCTTGTGGTTGTTATGAAGCATTATAAAGAAAATACACAGTGGTTCTGAAAATGCCTGCTTAACTATGTTGACAAAATTGAACAAAACCAAATAGGTATAAACTAGCTGAAAGAAAACATATGTAGACTAAATGTCATGCAAAGGTTCCTAACTAGTTATGCTGGCAAGGTTGGAAAAGCCTTCCAATCAAAGCAATAGGAACAAAAATCTTAGCCATTTTAAATTAATCTTCATTATTTGATGAAGGGAATTATAGAATATGCCTAACTAAAATACCCGAAATAAGGCATTTTTCTGCTACTGCTTTTCTGCTGCTGTGTTCTAGCTTTTAAAGATCTTGAGCAGCCCTACAAATCCCACTGCCACGAACTTTACCTTGTACTTTGAATACAGAAGCAGGAAAGCTACAGCCTGCCCTATCCTTTGTTCGGATATTCTCTATTAATAAGGTGTAAAAGGAG
Organism: Limosa lapponica baueri; assembly: GCA_002844005.1. Classification (NCBI taxonomy): domain Eukaryota; kingdom Metazoa; phylum Chordata; class Aves; order Charadriiformes; family Scolopacidae; genus Limosa; species Limosa lapponica. The sequence continues at coordinate 551,513 of KZ505758.1, read as the reverse complement.
TTACTTTAAGCTAACATCTAGAGTCCTTTTGCGTTACCAATTTCCTTTGCACAAAGTTAGCAACTACGCCCAGTTCCTACCAAATATTTTATTTAAGCCCATGGATTTTTGCATAAATTAGAAGTGGGTTTTACTGTTTGTTGACTAAATTAGATACTAACTTACAGAACCAACACAAGTGTAGTCTGACTTTCCTGAATGGGGTTTTAATATTTTCTGCATTGTTTATTGATATTGAGAAATAAATCTTTTGAGTTTCTGGATTAAAAAATATATACATGTAAATAAAGGGGGAAATCTTACTTTCTTCTGATAATCCCTATGCGGTACTGTAGTTCTAAGAAAATTTGCTTGGGAGTAAGGTGAAAGTTAAATAAAATCTCCAAAATTTACCCCCCCCCCCCACTGTATGGTATCATTCTATTGGTTCATAGGTCTTAAAAATTCACAAATCCTTATTCACAGTTTACTGAAAAATAGATTAAAGTTCTAAGGCTGTACAAACTATGGGTACAAACATGATTTTAATGAAAAAGACAATTCCTTATAAAACAAATGTTGCACACCACTACAGAACATATGAACAACTTCTACTTAGTTCTGTAATAATGCACTTTTGCATTAAGCTTGATTAAAAAAAAAAAAACCAGCAAGCATTTACTGTCCTTTAGCTGAATTTTAATATTTAAGAAAACAATATATATATAACTTTTAAAATAAAAATAGTTTTTACCTGGTACAAGCTGTCTCTCATTCCATTCACTTGTGATTAAAACCTCTAGGATTTTTATGTGGTGTTCAGTATTATCAGAGCTGCAAGAGATGAATTAGACAGTAAGAACTAGGAAAAATGCAAAAGCTTACAATAGTATTATTCAAAAAACATTGGAAAAATTTACAACAATGCCCTCCACATTAGAAGTAAGGTCAGAAAATTAATTCATTAAACTTACTTTTGTATATAACTAACCCGTATCTACGGTACAAAATATAATAAAGATGACCCACGTACCTTGCTATCTGGAATTTGAAAAGCAGAGGACTGAAAATTTCAGCCAGAGACCTTGCATTCAAGAGATTTTTGCTGGAGGCTTGACAAACTCTGAGGAAATGTTTCAGCAAATACTGGAGTGTGAGCCAATACTGGGGAGGTATATTTGGAGATCTGATGAGTTTCTTCAGCAACTGAGCGTATTCCTCTGAGCTCTGCACTTCTGCAAGCAGATAAAAGGATCTTGATATCAGAACAATAACATTCAACAAGTAAAATGAAACTATATATGACTCTTTTGGAAGCATCAGTCTTACAGGAAAAAAAAATTCATTAGTGCCGTAAGACTTGTTTCTTCTTTTGAAAAAAGTGAAATGCTCAGGGAAGAGTAAAGAACAAGTATTTAAAAGTCAAACGGAAACAGATATGCATTTTGGTAAAAACCACAGTGTGTTCAGAGTGTACTGGTAGAAGTCTGTCTTGTGTTTAGCGTCACACATGATTGGGTAATTCTGAGATGCTCTAGATAAGTCTCACAGGTGCTGTTCTAACTTTGAAGGTTACCAGTAACAATATCCTGTCCTGAGATATATAACAGAATACTTGGCCCACGTGCTGAAAGCCTGTAAACTGTACTTGTTTGAAATGACCACTGTAGATGATGAATCTTATATGCATGCATTTCTCACTTCATAATCTGCAACTCCCAACCTACCACAGAACACCACGACCTCTAATACATTTACTTTGTCAGCACTGATAAAAAGTTAAAAATTAGCTTTCTACTTACAGATAAGTCCTTGGTTTTTCCTCTCAGCTTTTCTATAGTCATTCAACTTACTAAAATGATGATAACTGTGTTATCCCTTAGATTTTCTATTACATTCACCTACATAGGTGAATGTTCATGTTTAGTGAACAACTAAATAATGCATTTGTAGATGTGAATTGAAACAACTTTCTTCACAATTGGTGAAGGTATATATGTTTCCTGAGATACTACCAGGTTGTGCAAAATCTTCCCTGTTCTGTGGGTGAGAGTTGGACCACCAGATATTCAGAATCCTAATAAAAGCTTTTTTGTCTGATATTTGAAACAATGTGATAATCATACCTTGAGCTACAGAAATCATGTCACTGTAAACAGCTGCTGGAATGATGGGATTTGGCAGGTCCAGGAGATACCTCTTGAGAGCATCTGACAAAGTGTGCACATCAAATGTCTCTAAATCCAACGAAGAGGCATCTAAAGGGAAAGAGCAACTTACTTTTTAGATATCAGAAACTGGAAAAAATATTCAGGATCATGACATTAGGGATTTATACCAAGCCAAAACCGCTAACTTATATCTGGTGTACGGGGAACAACTTGTAAGAAAGAATGTAAGACACCAAGATGCACCTTTGGAGATGAAGAACATACAGTGCTCAACACCATGCCCAGGCCTTTGACATCTGATGAGCCAAACGGCTTCCACAGCTGTGTGTGGCCTTCTGTCATATACAGTGCAGGGCTGAACTCTGAATAACGGTAGTGACTTGCTGCATGTTTGCAATGTTATGGAATATCAGAATATTTTTAACAAGTCTCTGTTTTACCTGTAAATATTTTGTGTAAGAAGTAATTATTAATCAAGGTTTTGGGCAAATGCAGCTTCTCTACTGGTAGCTACTTCTATTATGACTGGAAGTTTGATGAACAACTTGGGGCTCCAAGTCTGTAAATATTTATGTGAGTAAGTCGAAACAAATATGCACGTGCAGAACTGGGTGCTTGGTGTTTTATGCAGCTGTTAGAATTTATCTTGTAAAACCTGATACCCTTCCAGGATAGTTATGACTTGGGCTAAGGTTTGGGAGTGTCACATAAAGGACTACTTGTTAGTGCTGGAGCAAGGAATATCAGCAGCAAAAACAAAAACATGAAACTACAGAAATGTTTACTTAGTGCAAGCAAGATTAGGGTTCATCTTAACACATGAAACTCTGGTGCAGTAAAGTCCATCCTAAATGTTTACAAATGTGGAAAGATCCACATTTGGCACAAGAATTTAGAGGTATTAATACTGACCAACTGTCTAGGCTAGCCAAGTCCCCTGTAAAGTAACTCCTGAACTTATCTGGCCAATTTAAACCACATTCAACAGGGAGGCAGAGGAATCAGGTATGTAGTGTGTCTACACGTACTGTGAACAAAGGCAGCCAAGAGGAGGTAGTGAGAAACTTCGCGCTCCTCCACCTTCTTTCTGTTTTTCCGAAAGGAAAGCTTGCAGTATTAGCTCAAATCTTATCAGACACTGGACAATTTGCATGAGAAAAAAGACATTTTGAATGGCTCAGATGATAAAAAACTTGCAGTGTGGGTATGAATTCTGCAAGAGCAATTATGTGCAGAGAATCCAACCACAAATTAACAAGAAATAATTTTCATTAGTTTTGTTGCTCACAGGATGTTTTTTATTTCATAAGCCAAGTTAAAGCCTGGTTCTTTCAGTGTTGACCCATTCTCTAAAGTATATCCCAAATTATTATAATGAATACATGAGTAAGAATAAACTTGTGGTACTCTGCAACCCTCTGGGTGTAATGTCATAAACAGACCTGAACTCTTCCATCTGCTAAGCTGGCCAGATGCAAGTCAGCTTTGATTTTGGAGCTAGATAGCACTGCGTTGAAGCTAACAGGCAGTTATCCAATTAATATGGAGAACATGTTAACCGTAAGCAGGACAGCACACTAATGCAGTCCACAACTTTGAGACCAAAGCTGACTTTTCTCTCTGAATTAGCACTCGGCTAATTCAAAGAGAGTAGGTGGAGATGAGATCTGTCTGTATCCATGTATCTAGACACCCACTGCACCAGCTCTGTCCTGGAAGATTCTGATCCTATCTTAAAGAGAACTCAGAAAGATGCACTGTTACTACAGGGTAAAGTCCTCTTTTCTTTTCTCAAACCTAATTACATTTTAAAAAAGAATACATGTAAACCACAAGTTCTTGATCTCAGGAGATAGATGAACCCTTCACAAAAGTACACCTCAGTTTAGAGCTTAAAAAGAGGTTCAGATAAATTAAGAGATACAGGCATATTGGTGCCATAGAAATCTGCATTTATCTGGCCTTAAAAATATAATTTCAGTACTAAAAATATGGCTTGGGCTGCTAGCACCATGTGCATATCTCTTCTCCCTGCTTGCACTTATATTCTTCTTCACTCCCACCGCAATCAGCAGAGGACAGGATGCTCTTTTGATTTGAAGGAACAGACAACTCATAGTATCATCTCTTATTCATCTTGCTAATATTTGCAATTACCAAAAATAAAGAGAGTTAATTCGCAGTTTGAGTTTGCTTCCTTTGTCCCTTTGGCAACATGGCACGCAACCAGTTTCATTTTCTAGCCCTTCTGTTTTCGTGCTCTTTTATGCAAGTAGAAGCTCACACCCCACGTTGCACCCCAGCTTGCAAAGGCATCGTCAAGCACTCCTCCTACAATAGCTCCTCATCTCTCATACTGCAACCGAGTGTTGCCGTGTCAGTATATTCTGGCCTGAAGTAGAAATAAAAAAAGGAGAAGGAAATATATTTCAGGAAATCTGAATGGGTATGTGGTGTTAGTGGTGTAGCTGCATTTTACTGTCCAAAACCTGAAAACACAGCCTACTGCAGCAATATTAATCCAATTCGCTCTCTCCCTTCCAGCATCATCTCTGTAGCAGGCAGGGAATGCGCAGCTATTGCCTCCTCACCTACTGGACCAAAAAAAAATGCACACGTAGAACCACATGTAAACAAATGGCCATTTGTTTACAAAATAATAACCTGCAGCCTTACAGGAATAGTGTATCTTTATCTTGCTTCTGAACAAAACACCTTGGTTTTCTCTGTACAGCTGGATTCTCAGTCCTTTAACAAGCAAGTGACCAAGATATGATTAACATAATTATTCTTGGAAAAAAACACACAGTGGAGCCATAAAAAAAGGACAACCTGTAGAAGTGAAAAATACATTTCATATTAAATGTAAAAGTTAGAAACCTTTTTAACTTAGATTCGTCTTCTTAATATTATATTATTCAGAACCAGCACATACATATAAGCTGAATAGGGGAGCAAAGAAAAGAGGAACAGCCTGTCCACAAAATCTGTCTGGTGCTTTAAGGATAAGAACTGTACTTACCACATTCAAGAATTTGTCTTAATTCTGCTGGGCTGCTTGACCCTTGTGTTCCATACAAAGTTGAGCACTCCAGACCTTCAAAACAAAATCGATGGGATACATTAATATTCTAGTGACTGTTGCCATGACACAAGATACTTCTGTTTTCTTCAAATAAGTACTTACAGTATAAATTAGCAACATTCTCCCACCACCATCCACCTACCACACAACAGAATGTGATTGCTTTTTAAGGCTGTAAGACACCTCTTTGTACATGCAAACTGCTGTGTATGCAGAGCGAGCTGGCCAAGGAAGATCAGAGATGCCAGCAGTCCCACATATTCTGTACGACTCTCCACGGGCTGACTGTAGAAAGCCAGGACTAGGAGACAGATTCACATAACCCAGGGAAGAAAACAGCTTGCAGTAGGAACACGGGAGCAAGATTATCCTTTACACTCTACATGCGAGCTGGGAACATCGTCTTTCAGGCTGATAAGAAGTGAGCAATCAGAGTCAGGCCGCCCCAAAGGAATGGAACAGGGACATGACAAAAGTTTTGACACTTCTGACACTAGCTTTAAAGATTTAACTGAGACTGCTAAGTTACAAGCATGCCTAACTTTTGGCACCCTATGCAGTCAACAGAGGCAGAGAGCCCGTTCTATGGGACGGGTCACCTTTGACTATCCATAGAGCCCGTAACCTCACCGTGTATGTAGGGTTAGTGTCACATCACTGGTGTGAGAGCAAATACCTGTATATGTCACATAATGTGTCTGGTAATCCACCTGAATAAAAGACACCAATACAGTGTTTTCATGTGAAAGATACGGTTCACAACTTCCCTGCTTCAGTGAAAATAGAGAAGACACACGGAAAGAGACCATATCCAGGCATGCCGACCACTGACAATTTAATAGTATCAGTGGTGTCTCCTGTAAGCAGTAGTTGTTTAACCAACACTAAATACTGGCCCTTCTCATTGATATTTGCAAGGTCCTACTAATTCAGGAAAAGCTTATGCTCTCTTAAAGTGTTAGAGAAGTATGTGAGAACCTATGCCCCAAGGACAGAAGCTGGAGTCTGATCAGAATACCACTTTTCCTCTTGCTCCCTGGCTGTGAGGCCACTGAATGAGCAGGACACACTGAGCTGCTCCTTACCTCACCAGGACTATGAAGGTGACAGAGGAGGAGAAGCCAGGAGGAAAGAAATCGAGCAAAAGAGGCAAGACATAGTAGAAGAAAGGGGAGAGCCTCAAAAGGATGGACAGACATCAACAAGGGAAAGCAAGAGAGCAAAAAGCCATAAAAGTAATACTAGCTGGCTCAGCATACAGCAGCAATAAAGAACTGGCTCCTGAAGCATAAAAACAGTTCTTGTAACTTTTTCATATTTAATTATCTTTTTTTTTTCCCCCGCTTTGGGGCAAAACATTACTTGTTTGGCTGTGTATGATGGCACTTCCGTAACTGACTTAAGGTGCTTATTGGTTAGAAAAAACAAAGCAATACCAAATGCTTCTCCTTTACCTTTCAGTAATATTTACATCAGTTAAGTTACTAAATGTCATTTGAAGTAAGCTTTGTTTTTGCTCTTATAGTTCAAGTAACCTCTGCTGAACAGAAACCAATGCAACAAACCTTAAATGAGATTATTTCGTATCTGTTAAGTAATGTGATGCATTAGCAGCTCCAGAAAGGGGAGATGTCCGCTCTGGATCTGATTCTGCAGTCTTGGCTCACACAAGTTACAAAACCTTGGTAGATCATTCTTCAGCCTACCTTTCTTTTCAATTGTCTCCACTATCTTGATAAGAATCGGAGGAGCAACATCAGGAGGTGAAAACTGCTCCATAAGATCTGGAAGTGAAAAAGCTGTAAAAGGAAAAGAAGAAAACTAAGCCAAGCTACAGGTGAATTTCTGTTTATGAAAGCCATGATACATAATGCGACCAGTTAATTTTTAAGTACAAAACAAACATCCCACTTGACAGGCCTAACTGAGAACACTCCACAAGTAGTCAAAAAGCTGAATAAAGATCATGACAATTGCACTTTTATAACATTTTCTTTCAGGGACCTCAGTCACTCTCAGAATCACTCTTCATATTGCATAGGAAAAGAAAACACAGTACAAGTTTGCAGTCTATGGATGGGTAGAAATACAATGCAAGGAAAAAAAGAAAAAATCTTTTGGTCTGAAACATTTACATCCAGTGTGCACCAGATGAGGGAGCTAAACACATCACCATCTGGGAGCTGCTGATCCCCTGGGTAAAACTGGCTTATAACGCCTGAAATAGCAGTACAAACAAGTATTTCACACTCATACAAAAACAGTGTAACTTCTGTTTGCTTTCAATTTTCAAGCATAATGCTATTAACAGTATATTTTTATTGAAGCACGAATTTCCTTTTCTACAATGACTGGTTAAGAATAAATAGCAGTATAATCAGAAGGGGACATTTTGCAGATTCAAACAAACCTGCATAGGGATTTAATATGGAGTCAGTTTTCACGAAATCCAGTTTCTTCATGGAGAAACAGAAAATCTGTGGTGTGAGGGATGATCTATCTCTAAATGCACTGTTTTTGCCAAAAGAGCAATTCAAAAGTTTTAGAGCGGTCCTTTTTAACTCTTGGAAAGCAAGAACGTTTACATAAAGATATTATTGAACTACTGCCAGAAACATCTGATGTAGTTTGATGGATTGCGATTGATAAATACAGCCTAATCACTGAAGTAAAAGTTGCCAGTTGCCTAAGTGATGGTGATCTCTGCCCAATTAAACTCGCCATGGACAAATAGCAATTCTTAAAACACATATGCCCATATGTGCCTGCATGCATGTATACATACGTGCATACACATGCACACACTATTTCTAGAAAACTTAAAATGAACAAAATTTTGAGGATAACTAAGTGGAAGGAGAAAAAATAAAAAAAAAAACCACAACCACTAAATATTAATAGAGAGTTTTTAATTCATAACTTTGAGATAGCAAAAAAATTAAATATACCATAACTGAGAAAGCAAACAATTCTGGCTGAGAATTCACCCTATATTGGAAGCAACAACTATACAACCGTCTAAAAATACAAACAATTTAAAAACGGTGTGACAGTAAGGAAGGTACAGAAGTCTGGAAATGCAGAAAACTTCAGGAGGCAAATGAAAGACACAAAATAATAATTATTTATGAGCTAGTAATGGAAGTGGAGCATACTGGGACACTGAGACATGTCCCTTGCAAAAGAAGCAGAATGATGGTATGATAGTGATGGAATACTTCCATCATCCATTCATAACTGAGAAGGACATTAGACAAAAATCTGTTAGTCATAACAGTTTAACTTAGGAGGCCCAGAAAATAAGCATTCAGGAGTCCCAAAAGAGTTGCCTAATCAGGTCTCTGGCCTGCTGATGTTACTTTTTAGTAACTTGTGGAAAATCAGAGCAATTCCTGGCGATCAAAAAAGTTCTAATGCCCAATCTTCACTCTGAAAGAACAGGTAAGATGACTACAGACTAGTTACATTATCAGTCCTGCGCAAAATAAAGGGAAGTCTGATACTAGACTCATAAGATAAAGCAATAAAAGGCAGCACTATAACTAAGGATTGTCTGCATAGCTTTTCAGACGATAGGTTGTGTTAAAAAACACACTACTTCCTTGGTGGCACCTTAATTAGCTGAAAAATGCAAATGAGTAGACATAATAAACTCTAAAGTTTTGTCAGATAGTAGATCTAGTGTAACACTGATTAAAAGCTAAATTCAAAGAAAGCACGTTATATAGGTGTAGCAGATCTCCATGTATAGTTACTGATACAGAACAAGCTACTCAGGGAAGGAATGGACTTTTCATCTCTTCACATCTACAAACTACTTTCAGGTTCCATCTGGAACACCTCTTGCAGCTTAACATCATATCTGCTTTATCAAACACAAGTTGGGCTCAAATGGAAGACGCTGCACTCCAAGCAGCCTCTGCTGACAAATGCTGAAATACAGACCATTTCATTTGTAATATTCAGATCAAACAGTTCCTTTCAACCCCAAACTATGAATCTATCTTATGATGAGGCCAAATCCACTGAAAGAATAAATTAAAGGTCAGGTCAGAGTCACACCAAAGGGTATGCTATGAAAATACTCCAGTTATGAGATACTAATAGACTCACAGAATGCTAAAGGCATAAAATGCATCCCGTATATGGTAGCAAAGAAAGAACAGGTTTTAAGAACAGAGTTTACATATTTTTACTTAAGAAAGTAACTTTCTGTTCCCTTAGGTATCTAGTTACAATGAGTACCTTTCTCCTCTGTTTTCTACAGAAAACTGTTTGTTTCCATGGGACATGGAAATGGGGTGGATGTTGACCTTACCCAGAAGACCTAAACAGAGAGTGCCTCTTTCTGAACCTACCTGACGCTCTATGCTTTTCATTTGCACTTTAAGCAGGATCTTAGCTTATAAACTAGTTTGTATCATAATTTCCTACTGAATCTCTTTGTTGTATCTTGGATCAACAACATTTTAAGTCAAAGTGAAAGGCTTTTGGAAGCTACACATTTACCTTTATATTTATACAAAAATCTAGAATATGTCTACAGAATATATGTATATAAAGCAAATGTCAAATTGGTTGAAAGGAAAGATTTCCAACACTCCTCTGCTACCCTAAAATATGCAATTGGAAAAATAGGAAAACTTTGTGAGTTCAGAGGATTTCTGATGTCTCTTCCTCCCTATATCCCATTCCTTTTCTCCAAAACTGGAATTTTCTATCTACCAAAAGCATTGCTGAACTTTTAGATATGAAGAGAGCCTTTAAAATAATGACAATATATTCCATTAATACATAAATTTTAAAATACATGTGTGTTTGACTGCAAACTCGGGTATTCACCTCTTCACCTCTCTTTTAATACTACACACACACCTGGTGAGTATAAGCTCTACAGCAAAAACACAAGCAAACACATACACACACACCATGGAAGGTACAAAACCTGCAGTTATCTTCAGTGCAGCAATGACAAAAGAATACATCTAAGTCATACAGCTATAGTGCTCAGCAACATTGAAAAAAACTTCTACTTCATCAGCATGTAAGAGATGGCATTAAAAAATTAAAATCACTTAACCTCTCACCTGTTCTAGGATTTCCTACTCATTGCACCATCTCCAATATAATTAACTCATAGCATCATACCAACTCGTACTTTAAACTTCCCAGCTTTTGTACAAAATAGAAAATTATGTTAATTTAAGAGCAGAAGGCCTCATGAAACACATACCTGTTAGAAAGAAAGACTTAACGGTACTTATAGAACTGAAGACAGTTTATAACATTTACACAGAAGATAGACCAATTTGGAAATAGTGCCCTTCAATTTCAAAATGCTGCAAGGAAATGGCAGAGGCTAAATTGAAGAAAATTGCACCTAATTTTGGAAAAAAACAATTTGACTCCCAGAGCCAGAATACAAGTTATCCTTAAAGAAGTCCTGCTGCTAGATTAGGAGTTCCAGAAGAAAACTCAGCATGCACATTAAGATCTGGAGAGGGAAAGGAAAACTTTTGAGATAGGTCAGTTTTAGTAAAAGAGAAGTGAACAAAAGCTCCCATGCAACCTGCATTTAGTACCTGATTTCAAAAGTATCTTTTGCTTTGAAGCATGCTGTAGCACAGCACAGAGGTTTGGAGAGCGAAATCCACTCTTAAGAATCTGAGTAACTTTATAGATCCCTTTGCTACAATCCAGTATCATTTTTTCACTTAAAGCAATCATTTTTCCCCCAAATCCCTGTAACTTTTTAAAAATTCCAGTCTCCAAAATATTAAGGTTCTGAAAGCTGTCATACAGTTTTTGTGTCTTCTTTCTAGTCACAAGTCTGGTAGCAGTTCTCCAGAGAGTAAGGAAGTTTCTCATGACACATGATAAAAGCCGGATTTTCCACTAGCTCTATTTTTACCTTGCCACAGTGAGAACCAATGAGATGAACCACAAGCCAGGGTTTGCTCCAATCTGCGAACTCTTCCCTCTCCCTGATACAGACAGGCCTGAACAGCTCTAAGGCAATGGCAACGTGTGGGAGATGAGAGCATACCTTACGTTCAAGGGTTGCCAACACAGCTACAAAGTGCAAGATGAAACCAGCACACAGCTGCACCTTTTGGAAAGGTTCTCAGTAAAAAGAGATACTGTAGAGTTAGTACCTGGCAACGACAAGTGGAAACTTAAAGCTGGAATTTGGCTTCAGATGATTCTGAGCCAAATCTTTCATTACGGCCCAAAGAAGAATGAAAATGAATATATATATATATAAAGACTATTACTTAAAATGTAACAATACACACCATGCAAAAGAGTTTCATTTCAAAATATGTTATAGGAACTATATACTAACATTATTTGAATTTAGCTTTCAGTTAAGATTACTCCATGCAAGTACTTCTCTTTTTAGAAATGGCATATAAGCTTGTGCATGCATACTGCATTCTATGACAACACAACTCTACATAAAAGTATACTATTTGAAAGCTTGGGTCTGAAGATGATCATAACTGGCTTATCTGCATGCAGATATACCCTTATGCATGTAACTGTATCCCCTAATGTAGTGAATTATGTATCCACAGACTTCCACATATCCTTGTTTGAAAGTCCAAATGTGAATGGTTTCACCGGCACTGAAATTAAATATAATAAACATAAGCATATAAATTAACACAGAAGAAGAAATGCAAGTTGTGATAAAGCCTCCAGAAAGATTAGCCAGCAAACTATGAAGAAACAGTGGCTGAAGGAGCACTTTTGCCATTTCACCATCAGTGGCATAATGCATGACAAGTTGTGGACAATGGAGAATTTTCCACAAAGTTCAACACCCATGCTTGCTATTGAAAATTCTGATAAATGTGGAAGCTTACCTCCTTGAGTGAAATGCTGGTATTTCAGCAGTTATGAACTCTACTAGGTATGGGAAATGGAATTCAAAAGATGTTCCACTATTATCACTCATCTTCCTTAAAACAGAATCTGAATTTCAATCAGGATCCATAATGGCTGAATTTAATCACTTGTCAGTGTATGATGTCAAATTCAAATGAAGACACACTGGAAAAGAGTGCATTTTGGTATTCCTGCACAGCCTTCAAGGCAGTGGTAGGAAGTGAGGCAGTCCCGTGCACTCCTGTGTGCTGACTGCCAGCGACCCCTAGACCACAGACAGCAGTGCTTCAGCAGACCCAGAACTGAAAACACACCAACAGCCATGAGTTCAGATCCTGTAACACTGGAAGGCACCAAGAGGTGCCCCTGCATGGGTGACAGCATGGCCTGATGGTTCTCAGGGCCCTGCAGTGGCAGCGGGTCCAGAAGCAGAGCCCCAGCTGTCGCGGCCCCCTTCAGCACCTGCTTTCATCAGCTGGGAAGAAAGGCCACACCAGCCCCACAATCCGTCGGAGAGGGCAAGGACTGTTATTGATACAAAACTCCTCACTTTTAGTGAAAGGACATTTCAGGGTCCATTATACGTCTCTTTATAGTCTTACGAAGCACCAAGTTCCTGCAGAAACTTTCAGTAGAACAATGTGAAAGATTAAAAAAATCCTAAACCCTATGGAACAAGTTAGGAAGCAAGCAATAGGATAAAAGGAAACAGCCTCAAGTTGCACCAGGGTAGGTTGAGATTGGATATAAGGAAAAATTTCCTCACGAAAAGGGTTGCCAAGCATTGGAACAGGCTGCCCACGGAAGTGGTTGAGTTGCCATCCCTGGAAGTATTTAAAAGCTGTGTAGATGTAGTGCTGAGGGACATGGTTGAGTGGTAACTTGTCAGTGCTACATTAACAGTTGTACTCGATCTTAAAGGTCTCTTCCAACCTAAACAATTTCGTGATTCTAAGTTTCCATAGAGATCCGTACATCGGGTTCCACGCCAGACCAAGACAGAAAAAGATGACCCTGGTATTACAAATAAATACCAGAGAGAAAGGACCATAACCTTGCCTTGGCATTTGTAATTTCTGGGAATCTAATGGCATTTAACAAAAGAACAGGCAAATAGAGTGTTCAGAACTGCCCAACTGCTATTAGGAAAAGGTTTTTACTGGGCAAGGATGACAGACAAGAAGGTGGGAGCGAAGACAAAGAAGTTGATGTCACTGTGTGTCTCAGATAAATCAAGGACTGCAATAGATAGTAAATTCAGCTGCAACTGTTGGAAGAGAAAAATGCCTCTCCTTAGACCCTACTGACCTTAGAAGATTTAGTTTGGCTACAGTTAAATTCTCCTAGGGGCTGAAAGCATCACTGAAAACAGCATGAGGAAGAGCTGTTCAGGGCTCAACCACCTTCTGCAGTACTGGTCTCATTAGAAAGATTTTAAAAGACAACACTATTCATGGTAAAATATGAAAGAGATTTAAGCTTCAGTGAATTTGACACATCATTACAAGTGGCTTAATAAGTCTGTCTACTATTACTTGTCTTTTATTTTTATCAGATGTCGTCAATCAGGCAGACTGCAGACTCAGAATACCATAGAAGCCTTGGCAGCCAAAGGAGACTACATCAGGAGAAATGAAGAGAGGTGAAGACTATCCCAGCACTAGAAAAAGGAATGGTCTGGTGCACCAACACTATCAGCCTTTGGGCTCACAAGAAGCTTATTTTTATGGAGGCAGAAAAATGTCCGTGAGTCAAGATTTATTGCAATATGAATGACCCCAGAGCTATGAAAAGGAACAGGGAAATGATGCCTACTGGTGATCTTAGTGTGACCAGAGTACAACTGGGAAGCTGGATGGATACTGCCGATTCTAAAATCCTTCAATAGTATGCAGCCAGCACAGCCTACTCCTTTCATCAGACAGCGGATGTTGGGAATGAACTAGAGGACGAAATGACAACTTCATTCAGATTTCTCTGTTAAAGGTATGCTGAAGATTTTGGCCACAGAAGGAAATACACAGCTGTACTGAAAAAACAGCTTATCACATCAGCTGTCACTCCTCTTTTCCTTCGTCTTCAGTGAAGAAACACCTGAACAAAGCAGAACACCATTCCTACAACATCTCAATGACAACGTTTAACCCTCACAGATAAATAGTACTCTGTCAATATCCTTCTGGACTTCAAATAGTTTTTTAAAACATCCATATTTATGCTGTGATTCTACAGTAATACGGGGTGACAAGAACTTTTCCAAGGGACTTATTCCAAAGGATGACGACTGCAGGGGTTCTCACCAGCCTGACCTTCTGAACTCCCGTCAGTCCCACTGTACCATCCAAAATGCAAAGCCAGCATTTCCAGAATTCTCTATGTGAGGTAGGTACTGACAACACCAGTTATAAACCTGAAAAGGGCATTTCAAACTGACTTCTGTAGAAAACGTACACACTTGTTATAATATACGTGGCACTTAAAAGAATAAGGCCAGGTAGTCATTTTCATAATATACATATATTATGACCGGGCCATTTATAGTCCACCCCACTGAATCTAGGACGGTCAGAAGAAAAACCGAATGTTACTTCATTTTATCCTGGCTACACATATGTCAAAAAAGACACTGTTAGCTGTATAAATCAATGCTGTAAGTGACAAAAGTCAAATACTTTGTCTAGATACTTTCCAGGGTTATAGCACATATATGCAAGCAATGATCTGACTACTAAATATCATTTGCACGGTGATTATGGAGGAAGTTTGGAGGCCAAGAGAACTAATTCCTCTCTTCATCCCCATTTATAAAGTTGCACCAGCTGCACTCTCAGGGCTCAGGAGAACAAGGGGCAACTATGGGAACAGAGGGGAAACAAGCCCAGGCAAACACAGATTAGTGCAAGAAAATAATCTATAAACAATAGATGGCAGAACTAGACAGAACAAAGCTAGACAGAGAAAGTCATACTTTATAATGTACCAATTCTCCTGAAAGAAATCTAGGGTGTTTTTACCCTTCTCTGACACAAAAATGAATGCTAGTCACAAAGCTGCTGCCTTAATTAACAAAGAATTCCTCTAATGCAAAACGAAAGTGCAGAGAGAAAGGAAAAAAAGATGATGGTGTCTGGCTTGAGAAAATCTTAGCTGCACAAATAAGCACAAAAATAAAACCACCAAGCAACATAGCATGGAGTACTATGTTCCTTTATAATAGTTTAATACTTTTAATAGTGACTGCTAATCATGTTTCACACTTATTAATTTAATGTTTCATAAAGCCTTATTTCTATCATCTGTTGAAAGGGAAGTGATACTGTCTGTACTGGGAGGGAATTCTGTACATAATATTCTATCAGATTAAACCTCAGTAACTTTATGAATTATGAGCTGTCAGGCACTTTTCTCATCTGCTACAGAATATACTTCTTAGAAATAGGAGCTATAAATAAGACAACAGATGTTCTTTGTTGGCTGCAACTGAAGCACAGATAATTTTTAAAAAGCAGCCTGTAGTTAAGACTGTTGTCAAGACAGTATTCTGCTTCCCTCTATGGGTGAGCTTTTGCAATACTTCTTTTCAAACTAGAACTGAATTTAGGATTTGAAATGGCTGCAACTATTTACAATCAGTAGTAACATAATTAGAGAAATGAGCAGTCCCATTCTGAGAAAAAATTGCAAGGCTTATGAAAAAAAATATTAACTAAGTGCAATATTCTGGCATGCAGTACACTGCATTATAATGCCATGCATAATGCATAAACGTTTTTGCAAAAGAAACCTCCCCAAAATATCAAGGAAGATATGGGAAAACTACCTGATTATTCAATTACTCTTTCAAAGAGTTGCGAGATAAGGAGGAACAGTAAAATAAGAAATAAGCAAGAATGTAGTAAAAGATGCCTTTCTGCTTCTAACCAGAGGAGGGCACTCAATGAGCTGAGGAGCATAGAAGGGGCCCAGGACAGACATTGCTGGAGCTGAACCCCAAGCAGGCTGGCACTGGGGCTTCGATACTGCAGGTCTCCAGGAGAGGTGCATCTCACCTCCTTCCCATGGTCTGGAGCACAGGGCACGGCTAGAGGCTTCCAACATTTTTGTCAGGGGTGGCAGACTGATGCATAATTCGTTCCCTCTTAACCCTCATTCTCAGGGATCACCCCAAGCCCTGCATGATGTGCAGGTCCACAGTAGGTAGCAGTGTTCTCACAGTCCCTAAGGGCATCACTAAATGGAAGACCAAGTTCATGTCTCAGAACGAGCCAGCATGGTCCTCAGAGCATGATCCTGAGGACAGAGAAAGAAAATATTTTAATAAGCTAACACCTATTTCTCATGTGTTGATGATGTCTGCAGGTTCCCTTCCAGCAGTTTTCAGTCAGAGAGATATTAGCAGATGAGAGGTAAAATGTGGCGTGGGTACCAAGGTACTGCATCCTCACAAGCAAGCAGATGATGACTGAGGTGACAGTAAGGGAGGGACAGCACAGGAGAGGGTCTACCAAGAAGCTGGACCCAGTGAAGTGCAAAACACTGCCTTGTTTTGCACTTCACAACTGAGGCTTTTTATATTGCCGTCTCCTCCTCCAAGATTGCTGCTCCACAGCTGAAAAAGAGCTGAGCTCTGCAAGAATTTGAGTAATTCTGCCCAATTCTTCTCAGAGGTACTAATTGGCAATGAAAAACTTACCATTCCAGCTTCTGGCAGTGGTTTGACATGATACACGATATCAAGACGGGAAATACATGACACTGAATATTCAAGTCTAGTGTGGATAGTGCAGGTGTGAGGACAAACAGCACGTTCCACCGGCAGCTGCATCTTGTGACCTACTTATCAGGTTCCCAGTGCAACCTTCAGGGTTATTGTTGTCATTAAAAATCCAGATTGCAGTAGTAGTACCTAGAACCCTTATCAGAATCAGAACAAACTTGTGATAGTTCTCTACAAACAAAACCTCCCTTATTGGTCTTATGATTAACTAAGCGATCTCATAGAACTGATGCCAGCTGCCTTCCCACAAACTCTACCTCATCTTTCCCAAGGACATTAAAGCCACGATACTCTAATAAATTCTTCACTATACATTTTTTAAAAAAAAAAAAAAAAAAAAAAAGAAACAGTGAAACTCTAGGGAAAGAGTTATTTCTTTTAAAGATACCGTATGTAAGTTAGTATATTTACATGGCATTTTACTACAGTCACAGTACAAAGAATCAGCAGCAAAGCTCCCTTTGTCTGATGCTTGATACACTACACATACACATAAAACCCCCTACATTAAAAGTGCATCAAGACCACAAGGTCAAGCACTCAAAACTTAAGACAACAAAGAGCTAAGGCTGCATTTGCAGTTTCAGTTCTTGCTTTTGTCTCTTTCCACATAACGACATAGCATTTTTCCCATTAAATTGCTCTGCTCATTTCAGCACACAAAGCCTAATGCTCTCAAGGGACCAAACCCTGCTGAAGAGTTGAGGTATTTATTACCTGGAACATTATCCAGATTGTACAAGGACACATGGTCATCCAGTAGGCTCATATTCTCCTGTTTACTTTCCTCTTCAAACCCGAATTTTCTATTATCTCATCCCAACTTCACTTCCCATGCAAGTGTACTTTGCTCAACAACTTGTTCTCAAGTTCTTACTAGCAAGTGGGGAAAGAAATACATACTTGGTTGTTCCTGGAAACCTTCGTCACGTAAGAGAGAGACAGCTGCCTGTCTTTTAAGGGAAGGAATGCTGCGGTACATCTCAAGAGGTACTTGAAAATTTTGGTTCTGGCAAGCCAGCAGAGAGTCACGGTGAGATGATTTCAATGACCTCCATTAGGTAAAACTTCACAGATAAAGTGAGCTGCTACGCTGAAAATGTTTTTATCTAAAAAGCAGTGACATGTATTTTCTGAATAGTTTGGCACTAACCTACCAAGATTACTAGCCTCAATTCCCTTTCCACATAACCATGGTGATGGTTAGTAATGGTGCTCCAGCAGCATCTGCTCTTTGTATATGAGACAGGACTGCTGCATGGACATTCATCGTGACACAGTGGGGATGCTGGAACTCTCTCCGGAATGACCCGTCCCACCTGTAAAGGATCCCTCTTCCTTACTGCTGTTTCCCTTTTTTTGGTACTATGAAGTTGTTTGCTATGCAAGGCCATCACTAGTTTGTGATAATAACTCTGCTTAAGAATCGTATTTCAAAACATTCTGTTTTTATTCAATAATCATAATGCATAAAAATTCAGGACAGTGTGTTGTCTTCCTCTGAAAGAATACTTTGTTTTGCCACCTTTTTGCTGTGGAGAAACTAACGGGGGAAAAAATGCCAACAAATGCCCCTTAAACTATCCACAGGCAAGCAATCTAGAGGAAAAGAATAAGCTCTTCACTACTACAAGAAAAAGATAGTGTGTACTACTGTGCTCAAGAAGACAAGTTGTTTAGATCTGGAAGATTTACATAAAAGTACTGGCAGAAGCTGCTGACAGATAAAAGCCAAAACAGCTCCTTCATCTTTTGGGAATTATGGGAAACATTTATAAGTACACAGAAAGTTAAACATAATGAGTGCATAGCAGTCGCCCAGAAAAAAAAATGGAAACAATGATAACAGCAATACAGCATCAGGACTTTTTTATTCTGGAAACTATTGTGTTTCAAATCAAGCCTTTTCCCTCCTCTTTAAAAAAAAAAAAGAAAAGAAAAAAAAAGAAAAAAAAAGCATAAAAAGCTTAGGGCCCTAGCTGTAGCAGTAGAAATACAGAAATGTTGAAAGGCAATCTGGTAAGAAAGTAAAACTGGGTTAATCCTTACAGCCATTAAACCATGGGCTGATCTGACATAGATACAGAAACAACAAAATTATTAGGAAATTCCTGAACTGCATCTACAGAGAATTAATCCCACCATCGTCTTTAATTTCAGATGAAGAAGAGAACTCTCAGTCTGTACTTAATAAGATTTTTTGACCCATACCATACACCTGTCGAGATTTCTCTGCATAGCAATGTCAGCGTCGATTCTCATTCCAATATATTTCACACTATCAAGATGCTATACAAAAAGGATGTCTCAGAATATGGAGTACATTTACTTAGTGCATGAATTTAAAGATCTCTCTTCCATAAACCACTGCTTGTTGACACTCCACTGCTAACTTCAATTCAGACCTTAGCAGTTAAAGTGGTGAATGAATTTCATGGCCCTATACAAAGCAGTGTATAGGTCCAACTGGCAGGCTAAGTGCAACTGGACAAAGACCTTCATTTGTGTATTGTCTAGCACACTGCATTGCAGAAATTCATATAGTGCAAAATCTGTTTACAGGAAGTGCAAAAGAAGAATTGAAAATAACAACAAAGATGGTGGTAATGAGAAGCTAGCATGAAAAAACGGCTATGTTTTTACACCACTGCCTGCAAGCCAAAGACTAACTGAAGTCTGGGTAAGGAGGTATGCAACAGGACTTCAGACTGCATTGGGAGTATTCGTTTGCTGAAAGACTAAAAGCAAGAGGCAAAGCCTTTCCTTAAGAAAACCCAATCATAATTCTAAGCACTTCAACTCTGAGAAATCCTTTTGCAACCTCCATGCAACCCTACAGTGTTAGAAAGTTTCTTGGGGTCTAAAACAAAGAAAAATGTGTGCCTCTTCAAAACAAGCAGTATGCTGTGAATGTGTGAGACTGAGCTGAAATAACGGCAAAAAATATTTTGCAAGTGATCTTGGAAAGTCTAAACTGCAAGAGGGGCTGCGCAAACTAAAAACCCATACACATCTGGTTAAGAACTGACAACATGTTCTCTGTGATTTTTAACTCAGGTGGACCAAATGAAAGCTGCTCTTCCAGAGAAGAAGCCAGGCAGGCAGAAGCTCTTTTTACATCCTCTACAAAGACTCAAGAGGTGAGCAAGAAGAACTCTGACCTGCTGCTTCCCTTCCTTGCCTCTGCCATCAGGCAGTTACCCTACACTGGCCTACTCCAGCACAGGCAAACGTGCTGTGGACAAGAAGAGAAAAAAAAAGAAAGTCTCACATGTCTTACATGTCTGGTTTTGTTATTGTGCTCCAGAGAAATCCCTTGTTCATCTTGCCACAAGAAAGAACCAGAGTTACCTTTATTTGACCCTACCAGAAGGGAGCACCTCTTTCTAGTTTCATTTTACCTTTTTAAAGATATTTATTTATTTATTTAAATGTGGGCCATGCCAAGAAGGGAAAGGATGTCTCACTTGACTCCAAGATGGAGAATCCCTACAGAAAAGCAGTTGAGAATGGACAGAAGAGGAATGCATTAATTTTAAACTGACCTGATTTTTCTAACAGACTTATGACTCCCTTTGTTTAAGCACAGTTCACATGAACTGCCTGCTACATCAGAATAAGCATCTTTCTACCTATCTCTCCTTCTAATTTTACCCTTCCAAACTTGTCCAGGAAGCTGGAAAAACTTGTATCCTAATTAGCTCAGCCGTGACATCTTCAGAAACTTTACCAAGGCTTCACTGAGACAAAAATCCTCAAAAATGGTAAATGCAGCAGTCAGCTGGTATAACTCACTTAGCTCTGCTACACTATCACAAGGTCACAAGGTACCTAATTCTTGCAGGACTGAGAATCACTAAACAGGAGCCTGCCCCTTCCCAAAGGGTTCTAATTTTTCATGGCAAATGGGACACTAATAGCCTCTTTTAGAGAGACCAGTATGAGCTATCATCTAAATCTAGGCCTTGTTCTAAAGGAAATGTTTCTTATTTTTTTGTGTGTGTGTGTGTTTTGTTTTGTTTTGTTTTAAAATAGCATATTTCTTGATCTCTCAGGGGAGCCAGCCCTTCTGGTTCTCTTTTTCTTGTGTTTTCTTGTGCTTCACTACATCAGTCCGCTTTCTACCAGTCAGCTTCCCACATTTCAAACCTTGGTCTCAAACAGATAAGTCTTAGGAGACAGAGCAAGGTGGCTGGTTATTCTAATGGCATTCAGCTAGGAATAAATAATGCAAAGGACAAAGTGAATATTCTAATCTGTGCTGCCTGAGGTTGTGAAGGGACCCAACTCGAGCGAGAAAGAGCGAGGCCGTAAATGTAGACTTCTCTAGACATATATACCCTATGTTTTTGGCTGCTGCTTCCAAAACCTTGCAGGACAGTTTAGTTCTAAACTACTGTGTACAAAGACTGGGTTGGTTTTTTGTTTGTTTTGGGTATTTTTCCCCAAATAGCTACAAATTCTGTATCACCAAATTACATGAAGAAATTTAACATATACTGGGAGTCAATACCATAGTCTTGCAACAAGCTAATCGAGACTAAGAACCAAGTTTCTGAGTCTATTAGAGCATCCACTAATGCCACAGTCTGACAGTGCTTTGTATAGCTTCAAAACAAGCCACTTTATTTTTTTATTTATTTCATTTGAGTCAGGAAAATAAGCATGGATTAAATATTTCTGACAGGCTGCAAACAGGTGACCAAATCTTACTTAACACGACAGAAAACTCTGTATTTTCCAGAACATTAAATTCATGTTGAAACGAGAGAACTTCATGCTTTTACTTCTGCATGGCTATCAACTTGAGCCCAACAGAAAATTGGAACCACATTTGAGTCTACTTTTTCCTGCTGGCTTTATAGCTTCCCCATGCTCTCTGCACATTACACATTCTCTCTCTTTCTCTCTCAGCATTTGGCCTCTTTCTCCTTCTGGCATTCTGTAATCCTGCCAGCCAAAGAGCTTTGCTTTTAATAAGTAGATCTGCCAACTTAAACTCCAGTCTCCTAAGGCAATCATATAATGAAACACACATGTATGTACTTGCACGTAATCTGTCAAATGCCTCTCTAGCCCACTACAAATGATTTTTGCAATTCGGGGTTTTCATAGGAGCATGCATTCATAGCCTCTCAGTTTTCGAAGATCAAATGCCATACTTCTTCAGAGTTCTGTATCTCCTTTGTACATACAAATCCAATGACCCTGCAATTTCCATATCAGTGTCTAGAAGAAACAAAATATGAAAAACCTAAAAACACAAAGGTTGTCCAGACAACTTCATATGGAGTAAGCATATTCTTCAGTTTCTCCAACTTGGTGTACACATCTGGTGCAAGATAGCACAGACTCCTCCACGGCAGAACACTCTTCCCATGTTTCTGGTGTGTCTGGGAAGTTAATGAATAACCATTCCAGGTGTCAAGAGTTTTTTCCATACCTTGCCCATTACTCATCTATCATCCACACCAAAGTCGCCTTGATTTACACTTTCTAAACTAGTATTTCCCAAAAGAGAAGCAATGGAGCAAAAAAACTTTCTGTCTGGGATGAAGTTGTACTGCCACACCCCTAGATTAAATAAGGTTGCAGTTCACAGCATGGCAGAATAAAAGATGGTAGCAAAAGCATCTTTGAAGTAAGCAAGTTGTTGGTTTGCATTAGAAAACTAAAATCAGGTTTCAAGGACTGTAATTTACTACATAATATCATAATTTGCAAAAATTCCTGCATTGTGAATCACAACTACAATACAGTAAAAAAAAGGCAAAACCACTAGAGATGCACCATAAAAGCGTAAAGCAAAAGGTACCTAAAACATGCATGTCCCTGAAATGCACATTTCTATTGCAAGACATGCTTTACATATACAACAAAATACTGAGAACTTGGAACTTTGAATTCGCAGAATCGGGAAACAAGTGAGACAACACTAAATTATGTCACCACATCTGTTGAATCTGTGTACTCAGATTCTAATAATTCTTTTGCTTTTGATGCTTATATTTGGATTTCAGCTGGTGAAGCTGGATGATGCAGGCAGAGATATGCCAGGAAGATTTGTTCTGCAAGGAATCATCTTGGGCACCGAGTACTCGGTAACTGAAGGCAGCCGTGGAGTAAGCAGATGGTACTCGTTCCTTGTGACAAATAAAGCCTTGCACTGTCAAACCTAATGCAGATCTGGATCCTGGTTTTAGTAATCTCTATGACCATTTAAGTGTTAAAGTTCCACCCTCAGATTCAGCTTTTTGAAATGTTTTTCCACATGACCTCCCTAAGATGTTAAGAGATTAACCTTAAACTGTCTTAAAACAGTAGTTATTTTTTTAATTGTCTTTTTGGTCTACCTCATTCCTCATAGGAAACATGATACCACCTTTGCTCGAGAAGAGTGTTCTGAAGATGACAATATTTGCCACATCATCGGACAGAGAAGGCAATGAAGAAACCTGTTTCCAGAGAGGAGCCTGAAGGCTGTGAAGAAAAGGTGGCTTAAGACCATGAACTAAAAAACCAGAATGCGGCTATTCTCATTCTTGACAATGAACAAAGCAAGGATAAGCGAGAAAAGGGGTCAAGCAGCTATGTAATTAAAAACTGTATCAGATGGCATACACTGTAAGAAGGTATAATTACATGTACAAACACAAGTTTTAGATGCATAGTTTTGCAATCTTGTGTTCTACTGCAGTGTGTAATTCACTTTAGATATGCACATGCATCAAGGTAATAAAACTTTGTATTTATAATAAATGTAATAATTTGGTACAATAGCAAAATATACAAATAAAACTGTTACAGTATCATTTCCTCAGTTTCATTGCCAAAGTATCTAGCAGCACGGAGCAAATTTTTCATATGTATTAGTGAAGAGGACTGAATATAGAGGGAGAAAATAACTTGGTGCAAATAATCTCTATACCGTCATCACAAAATATAATTAAATGTGTGTGTGTCCCAAATGAAGAGATTTCTACTACATTTGCAATTCTTACTATACAATGGACATAAAAATGGCTAAAAGTTCAGTCATCTACATTAAATATGTACTGAACGGAGGAGTTTCAACTAATTAGGAACATATTTTAAACCCATCTAGAAGTTATGAGTTTGATATGGGAATTACCAAGAGCAATTCCATGCCCTGCATTAACCCAGGACCTCAGAAGAGATGATCGTAACAGTGTTTGCCCTCTGTGTATTTGAAGTCTGTGAAAGGACAGTCAGACACTGCTCTTTACGTGAGCGTTTATTGTGTAGTATTTAATCCACATTCCTATTATATGCAACCTGGTATTACTGGAACCTCTTTAGAACAGAGCTAGCATTTGTGCTCCAAACCCTAAAGGCAACGGGAATTTTGCCTGAGAGACGTGAGAATAAGAACTGTGGGATTTGTCCCAATGCTGCTAAACCTTGACTATATGTCTGATCCTGTTCCTTCTGAAGTAAAAATGGGTTTTGCCACCAATTTAAGGGAAAGCAGAATAGGAGCCTGCTGCTTCTTGTATGAACAAGTTTTTAAGTAAACAAAAAAACCCCAAGCATGTATAATATTTTCAAGAACATGAGTACTTTAAAATAATCTTATTTTTGTTTGCATCCAAAGGGATTTTGAATAAAGCATTTTAATACTCTGTTTAGAAGAAAGCAACTCACATTAACAAGCATGGGCATGTTCCCTCTAAAGTACCAGAAAATTCACCACAGTATTTGATTGACTGGCTATTTAGATCAAACAGACAATGGAAATCCAAAAAAACCCCAACCCCAACTATTCTCATCTTATTGGCTTGTTCTTACTGTGTCATAATAAAACCCTAGATATTTGTCTTAGAGGAAACATCTGGAGAAAAAACATAACAGTTGGTAACTGTCTTCCCCTTTTTTGCTAACTGTACATGCAACTCAAAAGTCCTGCATCTTAAATCACTGGGGAAGGCACCCACAGCCTTTTCAGTGCAAGTTTTAATATAAAAGATATAAGAGACTTTTAACTATGACTATGAGAGTAGTCCAAAGCAATGATTAGTACTACACACAACAGATGATTGCCAAATGTTCCTCCAGCAGTCAGAATTCTCCCAAAAGCCAGAAGGCAGCTCAAAAGACGTGAGACTTCATGCTAGTTGCTCTGTAGTAAACACTGTTAAACCAGTGATTTAATATAACACCCCAAAAGTGGGGATAATGGGATTGTGAAAATCTCTTGTTTCACATCAGGGGCTGCAGCTTACACAGACTACCAGAAGGGTTTTGGAGTTGTCAGCCCTAAGTTTGACCCAAGAGGAAACTAGAAAAACATGAAAGCGGTGGGGAATGCACGCTAATCTTTCAACCAATGGTAATAAATTACAAATACAGCAGAGCAAAGAGAATTCAAACATTCATTCCTCTGTGCCCTTGAGGACCCCTCACTGAGTGAACAGAGGTCCTTTATTTCCAGATATTTGAGATGTAGTTTTTGATACTTGCTGTTCTGAATATGCGTTCCTTAATGCTTTCTCTATTGACCAGGCCAGATTGCGAGGACCACTAAAAAAACCCCTGATTCTCAGAACTGGCTTGCACTGGAACAAAAGGCCTCCCTAAATCTTTCTCTCCATAAGAAAATTGCTTATGTAGGCTAATGACTAGTTACAGTACTGTGGCTTCAGAACAATGGAGTAGATTTGGACTGGCAAAAATATATTCTAAATTAAACATCTGTACAGATTCGACTCCAAATTACCCAAAATAACTTGCTTCCAAATGTCAAGAGATGACATTTTCTGATGTTTCTCTCAAGGGAATAGCTATATTGCAAACAGTACAATAAATATCAAGAATGAAAGAAGAAGAATGAAAGACAGAGGTTCCACTCAAATATGAAAAAGAATTTCTTCACGGTGAGGGTGACAGAGCCCTGGAACAGGCTGCCCAGGGAGGTTGTGGAGTCCCCTTCTTTGGAGATTTTCAAG
>KZ505758.1:511540-525584 GCA_002844005.1 Limosa lapponica baueri | reverse complement strand
GGTCCCTTCCAACTCTAAAAAAAATCAGTGAAAATTCAGTGAAAAGACTGCTTTACAGTAAGAGGCACAAAGCCTCTTGATCAGCCAAGAGCATCCTGCTTCAGAGGAGCTCTCAAAGGGTGCTCAGCCCTTGCAGAAGATCCATCCATCAGCAGAGATGGGAAGACCGTGGGAGCAGATGACACCTTGCTGCATCCCAGGGTACCCTGGAGCCTCACAGCCCTTTGCAGACCACGGCAGGGCAGATGTCCCTCAAGCGTGCACCAGTCAAGTGGGAAATGATGGAGGGCTTTGCTATGGCCTCTGTCCCTCCTCACCTGTGCCAAGCAGCTGTGTCTCAGTGAGGAGACAATTCAAAGCTAAGTTCATAAACACACTAGACATTTTCACGTCTCCATCCAAGCGCAGCACATGAAAAATTGCGAATTAGCAATAGAGGACTGGAATGTGTGGTCACAGGGTTGAACACCATGTGCAAGCAGGAAAAGGACTGCAAATCTTTCCCCTGAACTGCTTATTTCTGGAATGTTCCTGGATAGAAAGATAACGAAACCAGACACAGCTGTGCAGCCTTATCTACCACTGCGCATAATTAGTGGTTTCTTTCGTTAATTCCCTAATTTAAGTGCTTTGGCCTACCTCCAGCCAAAAACAGCTTAGGAAGAGAGCTTGGAAATTAAAAGGTAACCTCACAAACTAAAAGCCTTCCCTTTGAGACAGGCTGCTGTAGAAGCCATAACATGCTCTGAAACATGGGTCTGCCGCGTCTGGTACCATTTAAAAGTTTATTTGCCAAGAATAATCCTCGATGCTTATCTGCTACCTACAGTTCTTGTCCAAGTGGGATGAGGAGATCTAGGAAGAAATCAGTGACAGCACTATAACTTTCTCTCCAAACCCCAACAAATAAATTCCATGGTTATATCTGTAAGGCAGACATACAAAACTGGTGCAGCCATGCCTCCTGGGAGGTGCATTCCCCCCTCAGCCTACAGATCTCAGTTTGTGCTACTCTCCCTTCCTTCCCAGCTGGTGAGCAGGAGGCTACAGCACAGGACTGCTGGGAAATGCCGCATCCAACAAATCTGATCCCACAAGGGAGAAAGAGCAAGGAAGAGACCCCTTGACTTACACCAATCTGATGTGTTTAAGTGGAATAGTTTGGCTTTTCACCAGCATCTTTAAATTTTTAAGTGTGCATGTTTTTTAGAAGGAAGCATCAAAACTGCAAAGGAAAGCAGAGTTAACTTTGTCTGGCTTTCCAACATACAGAAACTCAAC
This sequence comes from Limosa lapponica baueri, assembly GCA_002844005.1. Classification (NCBI taxonomy): domain Eukaryota; kingdom Metazoa; phylum Chordata; class Aves; order Charadriiformes; family Scolopacidae; genus Limosa; species Limosa lapponica. The sequence goes on along the minus strand of KZ505758.1, from coordinate 524,303 downwards.
AGAAAAAAAAAAAAAAGGCGAAGAGAAAAATCAGCCTCATCTATACCTTAGCTACTTACTGAAACAAACAATAGCTGCTCAAGAGCCTCTGGAAGCTGAGTGGGCCAGAAGCAACCGCTCTTACTGCAGCAGATCTGCTGCAGGAGCATCTTCCCATTCTGGATGCCACCAAGTGATCTGCCAGCATGGACGGAAACCGGCAAGTTCAGATCTCACTTCTTGCCCTCGACATCCACAATCCCTAGTGAAGAAACTCTCTCAGACATTAACCTCTGGGAGATGCTCTATCACAGCAAATGCTGCTGAGCGTATACAGTCAGATCCAGTGGATTACACAAACCCGTTGTCTGACAGCTAACTGAACTGTTAAAGACCATTTTCATCATTCATGCCATAGTTTACGTAGTAGTTTTGAGGTACAAGGTAGTCTTAAAAGGTATTTTTAAAGTGTAGAAACCATATGCAATTACATCTTTCTCTAGCTCAGGGCAGTAGTGTGTTTTTGAAACTGTCTCAAGGATTTTGATTATAGAACCTTACTACCCAAAAAACTGTCAGCTTAAGTATTATTTTTAAATGTTGTCTAACATGTAAATGGTTTTATAAAGTGGATCAACATGTGAAAATAAAGACCAGTGTTTGGGCGCTATTCTTATGGCCTGCTGCAAACAGCATTCATAAAAGACTGAACAAAAAGCAGTCAAGTTAGTACAAAAAAGTTACACCTGCTAACACTTTACCAAAAGACTTCAGGCAAAGGATGCAAGCACTTCTATAACAAAGTGCAAAAAATGTAAAAATGTAATACATAACCAAAAAGAAAAAGAATAATCTCTTTTACTAATGAAACCACAAAATAGGATTGTATTCTAGACATATATTTTGCTGAAAGCCTGAACAAAAGTTCGTAAGTATTAACCGCAGTTATTACTTTTTTTTTTTAAGCCAAAAATTCTTTTAAATTCTTCTAAGTACCTAAATTCTCACCAAAGTATTCTCAGGACTTAAAATCCTTCTCTAGTTAAAATAAATATTTCTCTAAAATCCTGTAATTCCCCTTGTCATTCTTAGCTATGAAAATAAAGTAGTTCTTTGTATTCTAGCCTTCAGATTGATTTCACGGATGTTCATCATGGAAAGCAGCTTTGGAGCAAGACGCAGATGTGAAAGAGTGCACAGCCAGCTGCAGTTACAACACCTGTGTTCTTTCACACAAGAAAATCTGGATGCGTCTATGGCATCACACAACTATTTAAGTGGGCATGGTTATTTGCTTGTGGTGCAGAATGATCCGTTCTTGGCAAATACTTAGCACCATGTGTTGCTGAAACTCACAACTGATGTTATCATATGCAAGCCTAAGTAAGAACTATTTGCTAACCAGTGTTTTTTTCAGATGTTCCTGGATCACAGCTACAGGAACAGATGAAGATGATTCCAAGGGAGAGGAGCAGGCTATTTCACCTTTGCCTTGTTTTAAATCTGCCTCAGGAGTATTCATGTCAGCAGCAGGTATTAAGAGACTGAATCAGTATTACAGACAGCTAAAGAAAGGTAAGCAAAGTCACTCAACATAATGCTACTGTTTTAACTATAGGAAGGCATATTGGAATTGGTGTGATACAAAGCAGACAAATATTTCTTATAGCATCAAAATAGGAGTGTCTTATTCTTTCAGTTTCTTAAAGCAAAGTGTGTAATAAAAGGCAGCACTTTTTTAGACTAATTGATACAGCTGGGGATAAAAGATGTGTTTCAGCCACATAAGCTTTTTCAGATCTGAGGTCATCTTTGAGGATCAAGAGGGGGTTTTGTGTGCCCCAAATAACATATTTTTCCTAGAAGTATCAATTGGTCAATTAAAACATTATTTTAAAAAGCTCCCTCTCCCTTTTACTCTTATCATGTGACAATTAAAACACAACATGGAAGATGCTGGTTTTGAAGCTCCTTCCTCCCGCTTGCTTCCTTCCTCCTCTACCAGCAGGTGGGGCCACGCATCAACCATGAACTTGCCCGTGTCCACCGTTAATGTGCAATTTGTACTAGTAGTTGCAAGCATATCCCTGTGCTCTCTGTGGTGCTCACAAAGACTTTTTTAGTTACTATCATCCTGATTTTATCACTGTGAAAAAAATGCTCTGCCTCACTTTAATGCAGCTTGCAAAATCTTTGTTTTCAATCCTAATAAAGCAGGTGGGAAGAACTTGGTTTTCAGATGCACGCACTCATCTGGGAGCTAGAAATTTGCCTTGTACAGAGAAATATGCCCACAAGTAGCCGGTGAGGCTCTCTCTGGCAGGAATGTGCCCCATTTCTCAGTGCAAGTCAAAAGCAACTGACTTGTGGAGTTCATGACTGCAGGGCAGTTCTGACAACCGCAGCAGGGCAAAGGCTTGTGCTCAAACTGGACACTTTTTAGAACACATTCAAGGGCTCTGGCTTGAACAGCAAACACATTTACCAAATGAGATAGTGACTCATCACTTCACCCCATAATTTCCTTTTTCCATTTGCCTAAATCAGGAGAGATGATGACTGTGTTCTTCCCAACAGAGGCTCCAGACTCACAGCATTCCACTTACTCTTATGCCCCCTTATTTACAAATGTAAATAATTTCAGAAATGCAATTGCTCTACTGGCTTTATAGAAAAATTAAAGAAACAAATCCTACAGCATGTTCAGTTCAAGCACGCACAAATGGTTTTATGCTCTCTGTCAGTTTGGATCTTTGTCAGACATTGCATAACTTGGTCTCTGAAAGGGAAGAGTTTCCAAATGTTCCATGTCATTATCTTTGTCTAATTTGCTGATCTGTATCTGTTCTAGGAGAAAATCGTAGAGAAAGGTGTTTTGTTTCTTAAAAAAAGCAATCTATGTTACAGGTTCATCACAAGAAGGAAGAGCTTCGGAGTATTTTTAGGCTCTAAACCAGCTGAAATGGTATGAAGTGTCAACATACACAACCCTTTTAAGTGACACAGGAAGTTGAAGGAAGCTCCAAAACATCAAACCGGACAAATTATTCATATAAAGTTCTGGTCTGCCCTTTTGCAATCTGACCTTCATTTTAAAGTGGGAATTTAGCATTCCAAGTTAAATCTGAAACTATTTCTATGGATCAATCAAAGCTTTATGGTGCAAAGTCTGCTTAAGATCAGCCTTCACAAACCAGGTAGAGAAACAACACTGTATGAACCAACTCCAAACACATGCAGCTGTATTCGATGAGTGGAATCAAAGTGCACAAAACTCAACAGTACATAGTACAGCTTATGCACTTTTCATTTTCAAAGAGCTGGGTGAGATGGGGCTAGTGAGAGGAAATAGCCCCTGTGTAGCTCCAATTTAAAAAAGAAAGCATTTCAAGAAAAAAAAAAATCATATCAAATCTTTACTGCTTCATGTAAACTTCAGATGTCTAGTGGAAGGCATAAAGATGATCCTATGCTGGGTCTCACTGTTGCAAATGCCTTTATCCCTCCAGCAGCAGCCAGTCACCCTTGCTGGTGGGAGAAGAAACCTGGGGAAAAGGCAGGTTGGGCCAGCGAGAGCCTCACACGGGAATTAAACTGCCTTGCCATAGCTCTGACCCACACCAGGCCTGAAACTGAAAAATGCTAGAGACATCTTGAGGCTCCTGTACTGCCTTTATATTCATCTCTCTTCAGATGCAATAAGGGGAACAAAAAAAAAAAAAGCCCCATAAACTCAGACTCAATCTATTTCTTTATTGACAAAGGTAAGGGGAAGACAGGCAAAATGCAACAGTCCTCAAATCCCAGTGAAGGAGCCCCAATTCTGGTCTTGATCAATGGCTCCAGAAATTTAAGGGGGTCATGGATAAAATAAAAATTGGGGGAAAGATTTGAGCTAAGTGGTGTAATAAATAAATGAATGTTTAATAGAATTTGAGACCACCAGCAGTTTTATTTGTTTTCTGCTTGGCTTTTAGTATTTAAAGAGCTCCCTATTTATAAGTAAGACTGTGATTGCCTAAGCGACCGGCCTGATGAGCAACTCTGCCTGTGTTACTAGCCTTGTTGACTACAAAGTCTGTTCAGATGTCTATGATTATTTGTGTATGAGTCCCGCAGCATTGTGAATACTGTCAGCATCACATCCAAATATTGCAAATTTGATCTATTAAAAAAATCTGGACACTGATGAGCAAGTGATCAAGCTTAACAAGGCCAGGTGGAAAAAACGTTCAGAATAATTAATTATTAAGGAGTATTGAAATTATTAGAAAGTATTTTCTTAAAAAATAATATATGTGTGTGTGGTAAAATAAAAAGAACTCATATGATTATATATACTTTCTTTAAAGTCTCTGAGTTTCTGATATTCCTACTCAACATATACACAACAGGGATACATACAGAATTGACTCTTCACAGAATGAAAAAAAGCATACACATTACAAATAAATGAGATACATTTAGGAAGTCTGCTTCCAGTTCCCCATTAATTTGTCATTTTGATCCACAGCAGTTTCAAATCATCAAGTACTGAAAATGTAAACTTGACTGTATTTGGTCAAGCAAGTTTCATACTACACGTTAATTTATTTGAAATACACTCTAGGGGCGTAGAGAGAAGTATCATCCTGGGAAGAATCTTCTGGCCCACTGCCCATTACATTGGCTGCTGGACAATATTAACTGTGTGATTCCCTGCACCAACTCTCAAACAGAAAAAAAAAAATGAAGGCACCTGAAAGTCAAACGTATATTGCTATGTTATTTTTTATCTCAACTGTATTTCCCTCTGTATCTCCGGTTTCACCACGGGTATCATTTTTGTATCATTCTGCTCACTTAAAAATTTCTCCTTAATTTTGTTTTTTATACTCTTTCAGTGCAACATTTCCCAAATTTGTTTCTAAGATTTAAAGCACTCTCAGCCTTAGCTCTTTACAGTAAAAAGATCTGTAAAGAGACCAGCTATTATTACTTTTCCCATTTTCTTTTAAGTAAAGATACACTATTTTAAAAGTAATTAAACTTTACTCTTAAGATATTTGGAGTTCAAATTTCAGTGTTTCCCCTAATTCTGTTGAGGGGGGTCTAATCCCTAATCATAGAGCATTACTAAATGTGCCTAGCCTTTTACATGAAGCTTAAAATCTTTAATTCAAAAGTAGTTGTGGGAACTTAGGGATTATTTTGTTTTGTTTTTAAATCAGAAAAATACATGGCTGGATTGCAAGCTGATTCTTAAACATTTTGGAGCATAGCAGGATAATGTGTGCAGGCTTTGAGATTAAGATTCCCAGTTAAATTAGCACATTTTCTTGTTTCAAATCCCCAATCCCAAGGTATTAAAAATAAACACAGTGTATGTATGTAACTGGTACTCTGTCTAGAGGCAATAAACTCCAGTTTAGGAGGCCTCCAGTCACTAAGGCTTGGGGCACTGCCTCATCCTCAGGAAGCAGAGAAGTCTATGTTTAAGCAGAGTCCCCCAAATTTGGATCAAAATTTCCCAGACTAACTGGGAAGCTGCTGAAACTCCCATAAATGTCTGTTACAAACACGGTCCCGGGGCAGGCTCAGAAACTGCAAGATTAAAACCAGGACTTTTCAGTGCAGCGCTGTGGCCAGCTCACAGCATGGAGTTGTGAACAGGGGCATCAAACAAGTGTGAATACAGAAACCAAGCAAGTTACAAAGCACTACTTTTGTGTTTAAAGCAATAAATGCATCAAACCCTCGGATGATGGTTACTTCACTGCAGCATGCATAAACGAAGAATCAGATTTTCTTCCCACCCTCTGCCTCTTAAAAATGACCTACCAGTGTTGAGGTGTCTATCCAAAGAGCCATGTTTAGTCTGCAGTTACATATGATGGAGACAACCATCTCCACAGGTAGGTTAAGAAAAAAGCCAATGTTACCTGATCAGCACATTAATATCCAAATCAAGGAATTATCAAAGAGTAGTGTTTCCTTTCAAAAGCAAATACCCCATTTTCAGAATTAATCTAATAAGAAACCATGAGACTCTAATGACTAGAGGCTGAGAGTTTGAGGACTTAGAAATAGGGATTAAAATGCCACTACAACCCCATCTGCCCTCGCCTTCATCCTAACAACATATGCCTAGGCATAATACACTTGCAAGCACTACTTGAGTGCTCAGGGGCAGTTCAGATTGACTCTTTACTGAGCTCCCCCCCAACCTAGAAATGCTTCTGCCAGGTTTCCACTTGGTCCGCCACATACAATTTTCCACATTTCTGTTCCTGTCCTCGTTGATTATCAGCACAGCTGAATATAAACTTGTAATAGGTACAGTGGAATGGAAGCTGATAAACTGATACCACAACTTCGCAAGTGATGCTGGAAACACTTCTATGGAGGCAGAGGGTGATGACTAGTCAGGACTATGGTGTCACAATCAGGATCACATACTACAACTTGTATTTCCTACAGCAAGAAACACTAAGAATTTAAGACGAATTAGATCATGAAGCAATATAAACCACTACAGACTTTTGAGAAATGGAAGACCAATGTAAAATCTATCCTAAGATGGATTTCGCTTGCTGATACGTAAAACTCAAATATCTCAATGTTAGTAGGTAAAGGAGACAAATCCCTTGCAGGAAGGGTGTTTTGCTTTTTTACCTTGAAGTTTTTCCACTTAAGAACAGAGAAGACTCTTCTATTAACAGAAGAGTTCTGATCAAATTCTGAGTTCTGTCCAACATACTGTTCCAAGTGTAGGTTAGAAAGCCACTTATGTTTAAACAAAGGAAATATTTTCCTTTGTTTATATGTGCTATTTTTTCTACTGCATGCCCTAGCCCCCCAAAAAACATTAAATATGAATTTGTCTTTATCATCATTCTATTGTTAATTTTTTAATACCTGCTGTTACCATTACCTTAATGCCACAGTTAAACCTCCATGACAAAGTACATACTATTTTGCTGTTAGCAAGATATTTATGATAGGAACATACTGTTTATACGGAATTTGTACCATCAGATTCACCAAGCAGTTTCTCAATAGTGAGCCTGATGAACTACAGAGGGAAACACTTCCACCAGCTTCTTAGAAACCTAAAATAAATGCTACCCTGCTCATTCTCCATTTAAGTCTTCACAGTTGTGAATTATAAGCATACTTTCCAACCTGTGAGATGTAACTCACAGTAAGTTATTGGTCTCTGTGGTGCCTGAGATAAAGCACACGAAGTTACAAAGTGTGCGAGCTAAATATTATGAAGTAGAAAAACAATTCTTAGTTAACTGAAATAAGTCATGTGCTAAAAAGCTGACCAGCAGGTGTTATATACAAAAATGTACACTCAGACAAGTCTATGAAACAAAAACATCTGAAAACAATGGGACACATACAGGACTTCTGAAGACAGTACTGACCTTGTTGCTCACTCTCTGCTTCAACTTTTGCAGGACTTGGTGCTACAGGAAGGGGTCGAGGAGGACGAGGCTTCGGAGTTGGGGGAGATATTTTTTTTCTTCCAATGTACTCTACATAAGTTCCTGGGAAATCCCCCCTCTCCCCTGTGGTTTCATTAAAGCCATTTAACCAACCGATATCCTCAGGCTTTGCTTCTTCCCCTTCACTGAATCCAAGTGCTAGTAAGGTACCTTTATTCACAGTTAGTATATCTCCTAAGTGCAAGTCAATGTCTTCTTCTCGCTCTTTTTTGTAGTCATATAAAGCTCTGTATTGATATCCTTCAGCACTCATCTTGGCAAACAATTTAACATTCAAGTGTTATTACACAGTATCAAAATGCAATTGTCCAATTATATTTTTATGTACAGAGAGATTCAAGATGTATTAAATGGGGTAATAAAAATGTCAATAGTAATGTCTAAGTAATAAAATCCACCAGAGAATCAAAAAGCACCAGGATCTGTCATTTGGTTGGACTCGATGATCTCAAAGGTCCCTTCCAACCATGAAGATCCTGTGATTTCACTGCTGATGTTTTTACTGATGTATTTATTCTGAGTCAATGATTGTTGATGAAGAATGTGTTGTGCTTCTTCTACGTCTAGCAATATTCTTCCAATTAGTTCCTTTTCTGAGCTTGCTGGCACTTCTGTATCTCCATACTCAAGTTCAGCTGATTCTTATAGCTGGTCACACCTTCTTCAGAGGTACTTACCATAGATTGCCCACATACCTTAAACATGCTGCCATGGAACTCTGCATACATGCTCTTCCTGGAAAGAGAAGAGAAAACTGGTGAAGTAGTTTCAAATTCTCTTGATGCTTGTGAACTTGGGATTCCACTTATGACTTAAGCTTTCTGCAACCCTGGCAGAGGTCATGTGTCCCACAAAAGAGCCCTAAATAACAATAAAAAAGCAACCTCACAAAAAAAACCCTGTCAGCTAATGCTTGTAGTTTTATAAAGGATACATGTCTAATTATTTGAACTGAATTTGCATCCCTGCAGTATGAGGCATGCTGCTATACATTCCCTGCTTCCTTCTCTGTGGCTTATGGCTACTGAAGTGAGAGGGCTAAGCCCTCAAGATACCACTGCAGTGCAGTACCTAACCTGGCAGCAAGATTTTACATGTTATCTCCCTGAAGACACACAGCCACAACCCTTCCCCTCAAGAGGTCTGCCAGGACAGAGGAGCTCACTGTAATTAGCACTGACACTCACCATTGGGGTATTCAATCACCTGTTGTTTATGCAGAGGGTGAGGATGGGCAACAACCTCCAGCCCAAAGCCTATTGGAGGGAGGGGTCTTTTCATAATCTGCAGGAGAACCAAAAAGTCCAAAATGCTTTTACTTGACAGGTACCATATTTCTGTTTTCTTAAAAAGAGGGGCTTCCCCACTCCCTCATCTTTCAGATGTTTTTTAATGTTTATGGTATAATATTAGAAAAACAATCAGTAACTGAAACAGGCATATCCAGACCACCTAAGCAGCACTAGCAGGAGAAAAGTATCAGGGTATATGATTAAATTACGCTAAAGGAAAGAAACTACAGGCCTAGAAATCTGACTCAAGGTTGCCTGACCATAAAGTAAAAAGGAAAAATATGATTAAAAAAAATCAATTTAGAAAACAGCAGCTTAAAGACATACAGAACAGTGAAAGTTTTCTAAACATTATTTCAACTGTTACTAATTTTCAACTACTTAAAAAGACAAGCCCAATCAAAATCTGAAAGTCTACACTGGGAACTAGAGACTGCTAACTACTCAAATTTGCATTGAAACTCCTAAACTACAGCTGAATAAAAGACTCAAGGGGGCTATGTAATACCAGTAGGTAGAATATAGACTGCCTACTATGTACTTAGTGTACAGAAAGCTGATTTTTTTTGGAAACACTCTCTTTTACATTGTAAAGGGACACCAGCAGACAGGGCTGGAACAGGGAACCTCTGACAGCTCTTTTCCACACCATTTTCTCTAATGTCTCAGTCATTAAGTCCCTGGAATGTGACTAACTGACAAGCTAAAAAGTGCTTGTAAGAATGTATATGGGCTTCCTTTGCCAGTAAGTGACCCTCTCCTCTTCAGTTCATCAGGTCTAAATATAATTCCCTGCAGCTTATTGCACAACATCTCTTGAAACAGAACACAGAAAAAAAAAGATCTTGTGAGTTCTCGAAGAACTTCCTTATCATTCAGTTTGCAACCAGTTTTTGCTGTAGGAAAAGAATTATCTGAGCCTGCATTAGACTTATTTCAAAAAGCCTACACTCAGTGTTCATTTTAATAACTTGCAAATCTATCCACGTGGATTAGGCATCCAGCTCCCACCAAAATTTTAATGAGAAATTTCTGCAGCCACTTCTGAAAAACCAAACTATGCTGCTTAGCTCACACTACCAAACATCACAGATTTTGCAATTAACATGAAGAGTGTCACTGATATTTCATTTTGCCTCTTCTAGGAGAGGAAAGTGTACAGACAACCAGAGAAAAAAAAGAAACAAAAATCTAAAGCACAAGTATCAATTAAATTGTACAGAAGCCTTCCCAAAAGCATGGGTTCCTCCCATTTCATATAGCAAGGGAACAAAATGCACTTATGCACCTCAGATCTAAGTGTTGGAGCTAATCTAAATGTTTCCAATCAAAACGAACTACATACAGCAAAACCTGCTAGAAAATTACCACTTCAGCTACATTAAATAGTCTGAAATATTTATTTTCTTTTTAAGAAGGATTCAACAAGTGCTCTGCTACAACTACTCATTTCACTCCTACTGCCTACAGGCATTTTGGCAGTCAACGAAGTAAGTCTTCTAAACGCTGCATAATTTAACTGACTTGACCTACTCCTCTGATCTTTTATTATCAAATGTATCATAGCAACTTTATGGCCAGATATTTAAAATGAGTACTTGTGTCTCTTACGCTTGGTCTGACAATACAGAAGTGGAAATGTTGTAATAACATAAAAACTGCTTATGACAGTTTTAAAGCATATTTTAAAAACTCAAAACCTTAATCAGATAGGACAAAACATCTGATTTACTTGCATGTTAGTACAACTCAGTGCAGTTACGGTAGCAAAGTTTCCCTAAATCCACTTTCCCTGGGGCTCACAGCTGCAGTACCAGTTCATACTCACTCCTCACCACTGCCGTCGGTACAGAGCCCCCAATATCCTATCTCCTGACTGATCTATGGCTAGTGTACTTGGAGGCATTCCCACGGGTGAGCCATGCTGAATTTCTTGGATTTATGCCTTTTTCTGTTCTCACTATCTGTCAGGTTTGGAGATGGAGAAATACTTAGACTCCAAGAGCCTTGTAGACAGCCCTAACGCAGGGACAGACACCAGTTCTCCACACAAAGCCTGGTAACACTGCAACACCTCCAAAGACCCCTCTTTGACAGTCCTTCACTTACTGCTCTATTAAAATCCCATATAAACAAATTCCCTTTACTCCAAGTGAAGTTACATGGTCTCTACACCCAGACATTTTGACTCAAACTGACTTAAGCTGATTAGTCCTAAAATAAATAGCTTGGAGACCATCTTAAGTAGAGGAAAAAACCAAACCAAACACTTTAGACAAGAAACATTGTTATATTTGAGATGATATATTACTGGATTTCCATTTGGCCGGTGGAATGGAAAAGGAGGAATAAGTATTGTAAGAGAATAAAACACTCATTTGTTTTTTATTTACTGTCTAAGACCTTGATCCCAATGAAATATTCCTGAGTTCAGGAAGAATTCTGGTCTCTCAGCAAATGGTTTATGTTGGGCATTTCAACAGTTATGGAACTTAAAATTCAACAGAAAGTTGCAGGAGATCCATGTAAATTTAAGCGGAAGGGGACATGAAAGCTTCCCCTCCACTCCCCCTTCTCCCCCTATTAAAAATGATGTCTGTCTCCCGCTACACTGGTACCCAAGCATTTGCTCCCACACTAGCTAGCATTCCTTTGGTGACTGAGAATAAAAAACTTCTACTCTGCAAATCCATGTAACTACCAGCCCAACCAGAGGGGTGCACATGTGTTACTGATAGAGCACCCCTATGCAGGACAGCAAAGATTTTCTTCACCTTTATATTAACACATTTAGTAACTATATCTCCTCGTGCTAACATCTCTCTCACACATAATCCAAAAATCCCTAGGGAAACAATGCCTATCACGAACTTGCCTTCCACTGCAATTATGAGCTTAGTCAATAGAAGAGCAGATTAATGTACTACTTAGGGAGGCACTGAAATAACAAGAACCAAAATGAAAGCGGGGAATTTACTTGGAGAATGACTCTTCTCCCCACTAGGTGTCTACACACCTGTAACTCAAACTGCAGTTATCTCTGAAGTGCGATGCTGCCGCTCTCCAAACGGAGATGACCAAGGTAAGTACCACGTTGGAACACTATTTTCTGCAAGAAAGCGAGGTTCATGACATATAACGAAGACAGAGTTGCATACCGACAATAACTATAGCACTTCCAGTCTTGTGATTTTGAGCCTGTAAAGATTCTACCATCGAAGAAGTTCAAATACATACACATGGAATAAGTACCTTAACTTCCCCGTGGACACTGTAAAGCATGTCCCAATCTGAAACACCTCAAAGACTTTATACGGGCTGCAACGCTATCGAAGAAAGCAGGGGAGCTTTCACAAAAATCACCACTTCACAAAAATCATTAAAGTAATAACAATAATAATTTAAAAACCTGGGAAGGCAGTACAAACTAATCTTCCATTCTGTTAAGTGGCCGGTACGCTAACCCCTCCGGCAGTCTTGCGGCAACACGCACCGGGACGGCGGCGCAGCCCCTCTCCAGCGGCCGGAGCTCGGTCCCCGCGCCCCGGCCCCGCTCGGGGGGCGCAGACCCTTCTCCGCCGGGACAGGGCTGCGCCGAAACGGCGCTCCCCGCCCCGGGGTCGGTCGCGGAGCCGCCGGGACCGCCCTCAGCGGAGACCCGGGGACAGGCAAGGGTCGGCGCCCCACCGCCCGCTCCCCACGGCGACGGCCGCCTCAGAGCTTCCTACGGGCACCCCCTGCGCCGCCCCGGGGACGCCAGGCGGGCGGGAGCACCAGCCCAGCTCTCCACGCCGCACGGTGGGGCCGGGGCTCCCGAGCAGCCTGGCGGTCGCCGGGCCTCGCCCCCGGCACGGCGCGCCGTCCGCCCTGCCCGACCAGGAAGCGCCGGGCCGGGCCGCCCCCGGCCGCGGGGGGAAGAAGCTCCGACGCCCCTGGGGCTCGGCGCCGGCTGCAGCTGGCGGCCCGCCCGGGCCTGCCGCGCCGGAGGGCTCGGCGGCG
>KZ505758.1:500111-510994 GCA_002844005.1 Limosa lapponica baueri | reverse complement strand
CGCCGGCGGGCTCGCTGCAGGGCGGCCCACGGGGCCGGCAGCCGGCGGCGGTGTTGGGTTGCCCGCCGCTCCCGGGCCCGGAGAAAGGGGTCCGGGGTCACTGCCCTCAGGCGCCGGGCCCGGGAGAGGCCCGGGCTTCCCTTCGGCCGCGGAAGGCCCGGCTAGGCCGGGGAGCGACAGTGAGAGGAACATGTGTTTCTGCCTAGTTCCTCTTTGGGGATTTTTCTCCTTTTTTTGCCTTCCCTTCCCCCCCCATATTGACGTCATATGTTGCGTTGGTGGAATGTGCCCAGAAAGAAACTGCCGGCTGCACTCCCCAGTGGTGGGGGCCGTGGGTGTCCAGCTGGGTCTGCAGCAGGTGATGGCAGCCCGTCCTCCCTCACACCGGCCCCGCGCCTGCTCCCCAGGGGCAGCCCCTGGTGGGGGCCTGCTGGCGACCACGGGCAATGGGTCACTGGCCTCCCCTTGGCCCTGTCCGGCCTTGTGCCGCTGGGAGCCCCAGGCCGCCCTGACCACCCCTCGGCCCCAGCCGAGCCAGAGGCACTCTGCAGCCGGCCGGCGCAGTCAGATGGGCGGAGGTGTTGGCTGGCTGCACCGGCAGAGATCTCCGGTTGATACCGTGAATTACCATCGCGCGGTGCCTGAGTTTGCTAAGCTGCATGCAGCGCAGAGTGAAATGACATATTCCCTGCCCCAAGCGCTGCACAATCTCCCGTGGATCTGACAACACGAGGGTGTGACACCACGCCACGAGGTTGCAGCAAAGAGAGTGGTGCTGCTGAGGTATGTGTGCTGTGTTTGAACAGGTCTCTGTTTATCTTGAGATACTAAATATGCGTACATATGTTACCATGACTCAGTCCTTGTAGGTGTCGCTGTGAAAGAGGAGAAAGTGGTTTAAGCAAAGGTATAACACATCCAGGGCGGCGGGGGATGAGTGCAAGGGCAGCCGTGTAAGCAGCAAGCTAAAGGCTCACTGGGACCTGTGCTTTGAATACAAGTGCTGGGGGCTGACCTGATTAAAAGCAGCCAAATGAGAGATAAGAAGACTATCAAAAGCAAGAACAAGGCATATGTTGGGACAGAGTGCAAGGACCAGGCCTTGAAATACCCTGTTAGAAACTGTAGGAAGAAATACCCTGTTAGAAACTGTAGAATAAGACACCCTGAATTCTTACCATTGAAAGAAGAGTACATGTTGGCTGGGGGGGAAGGGAAGAGCCCACCTTGCTTTAATTTAGCAGTTGGGCATTCTGAAATAGCGAATTAGCTTATGGTCTGATCATGGGCAACTAAGAGAAAAAGTGGAACAGTTTTACTACAACAACGGTGTAATTAGGTTTTGCCAAATGCAATAGGTCAGAGTGTGGGTTTGGAATCTTCGGACTTTTGGAGGTATTTTTCCTAAAAAATGTTTTAAAGCAAGAAGTTTCGTTGTACTGAGTATGGGGAAAAACTAAATATCTCTTATCAGCTATAATTTCTTTAGAAGATGCTCTTCCATGGCCTCATGCTTTGGAGAGGATTTTCCTTTTTTGCAAGCTTCCAAGAGACGCTAGAAGGATGTTTCCTAATACCCATTAATAATTTTGCATTGATTCATCAGGACTGTGTTCAGTTCAGGACTGCAGATGAGAAGAGACGACAGCTCCTAAGGCCTCTTGGGATGACAGTATGCATCTGACCCCACTGGGGTGTGACGAGCACTGCGAGACTGCAGCCTTGGAGTTGCACGATCCAGTCCCAGAAAATGGTAAAAATGCCCTCATTAGCCTATCTGGCAATCTAAACACACAGAATGACTTTTAAACTAAACACTCCTTTTAGAACAGAGATTGGTGTTTGTACGTAAGCAAAAGCATTGCTGTAATTTAAATACTAAATAGTAAAATTGTTGAGGGGAATGCCAGCTCTCGTCTCATACATTTTTTTGTGGGATTGAAAACACAGGCAGAAGCAGAGTTAAGAAAGAATGTTCCATTTCTTCTGTCCAGACTGCTGTCTCTGGCATTTGCTGTTGCTGAGGGCAAAAACAGCATGGATTTTGAAGGGGATTAGACAGACTGGCTGGTTGGAATGCCAGTTCTGGGCACTGGCCTGACAATGGGTATTTAAGGGAACTAAAAACCTCACCAGTAATGGTTCCCAGTTGGTGAGGCTAGACTTGTCCCACAGGTGAAAGGCACAGCTAGAGTCGATGGCTGCGCTCCCTCCCTGCTGGCATGGTGTCTCTCACTGGAGGAGAAAGACCCAGGGCAGGGTCCAGGACCTCCTTCCTGCCTCCGCTCCGTAGTAGCTGACCATCTCAGTCTCTGCTTTCTTTACCAGTTTTCCTCCCTGAACTTGACTTTTGTGTTCACTTCAAGCACCTGACTTGCTGGTTTCTCTATCAATCAAGGAGAGAAAGGCACCAAAAAAGAGGGAAAGTAGGCAATAGCAACAGGTTGTTTTGTTGCACCCCTTGCTGACTCTGCTGTCAGGCCTGTTGTGACTTCCATCTCCAGATCACTCCAGCTTCCTCACATCCCTTTCCCCACAAACCCCAGCTTTATCCTAGTGTCTCCAAGAATTCCTATGATTCCTGGTAACTGAACACAGTATTCCAGGTGTGGCCTGACAAGCACTGAGTAGGCTGAGATAATGACTTCTTTATCTTTGCTGGTGATGCTCTTGTTGATGCAACACCACATGCTGTTGGCTTTCTTTCCTGCAGCAGCGCACTGTTCTCTCATATTAAGCTTGTTGTCCACCAGGACTCCCAGGTCCCTTTCCACAAAGTGGATCCCCAACAGGATAGATCCTAGTTTGTGCTGAACTCCTTGATTATGTTTTCCCATCTTGGTAGGTGAATGCTATGCAATAAGGTTTGCTCTAGGAACACTGCAAAGCAGTACTCTCGTGTAGAGCTTAATAAGGAGGAGGATGCACAAGTTGAAAACCTGGGTACTTTCTTCAATCTTTTCAGGACATCTTAAGGACTGCATAAAGCTTTTGCGTGTAAAGCTTACAGTGGGCATAATGTGTCTAGATGTGTTTGATTAGGTCTAGAATTGTTGAGAAGGATATTCTTGACCAGTTGAAAGGTTAATTCATTGAGGCAAGATGTAAACAGAGCAAAAGCAACAGTCAAAGCAACAGTCAGTGGAAAGAAGAAAAGACAGAAGGGTGAAATATGGGTAAAGGGCAGGATAATCAAGGTGCAAGCCATACACATTTGTTCTTGCTAAGGAAGACAACTATAGTCTCCATCTGTGAGATCTCTTGAGCACTTCTGCCAGAGGCTGCTTAGGGGAATGCAATAAAAAAGTGAGCAGGTCTTTTGTTCAGTACTAGTAGCTGAACAAAGGTGATTTGAGCCTTTGCATCAGGTGATTTGAGCCTTTGCATCTTACTGCTGGGTAAGCTTTCTGTGGTAAAGGTCATGCAGCACTGGAGAGACTCTACCTGGAAGTTCCCTTTCCTCTGGCAAAAAAAAAGTTTGGCTTGATCTTAAGAAGGAAATTTTAAAGTATGGAAACTGAGAGGAAAAAATTCAATCATCAGAGGATCTGTGGGGAAAGCAGAGTTTCCAGAGCATCGGATCTCTTCCACTGCAGCTGACAAACTCGATTTTTCTTCTTTACTGGAACATTTTAAGCAGTGAGATTTCCTTCTGTTTCGTCTAAGATATCAAGGCAAATCCATTTCTACAGCAAGATACATAGATTAGTAAATTTTATCAGTGCTGAATCTGATCTCCTGGGACAGCATGGGCAAAGGTTGAGGAGATTGTGCAGGGAAGTTTTATTGAAATATATCTTAGGTGTGATGAATGCTAATGGCATATGTCATTTACTAAGTTCAGAAGAGTCCTGTGATTTGTGACATATTATCATATCATCCTGCAGCAGTGGGGTTTCAGCCATCTGAGTTGAAGGTTGAAGTTGAAAAAGAATCAACACTTACATTCTTTCTTACTCCCAAAGATGAAAATGAATTAATACAGTGTAACTGTGCTGTTCTACTAGCACACATTGCTAAATTACTCATGTAAAATTCCCAAAGGAGTAACCACAGTGAGGAGTCAGGAAAACAACAGGAAAGACTGTCCATAGTTATTGTAGACATAAGTTAAATACAAAATAAATAAAATGGATCACAAGAAGGGCAAGCATCAAAGACTGTGAATGGTGAAGTTTTCCTGTCATAGCTAGAACAAAGAAGATACTGCTGCCCAAAAATGTGATTTTAAGTGTATTTCAGAAGACAAAACAGTAGCATGAAAATCAAGTTCCTTCACTGCTTAACAGCATTTTAGCATAGAAAAGAAACGAAAGGAGAAGAATGAGCTAAAAGTAAGACAGAGAAATTCAAGAAAGAAAGAAGCAAACCTTGTTATCATATTAAGAATCAGAGAAGTAAGCCTGACAAGCTTCATGTTAAAACTGGAAGGAAGCTGATTAGCAGCATGCCAGTCATGCTGGGCATCACAGCGTGATTTGATTTGAATTTATTTCAGTTCTGTGGGAAGGGTAGAATGGCTTCTGTCCAGCCAAAAACCTGACACAGCAATAAATGTTAGTGTCTCAGCTAATCAGACAAATCTCCCTTTATAGACATTTCCAGCATATGATTAATTTAATGCTACAGTGGACATCTAAGGCTTTTTTCCATTCTTCAAGATACAGGGCGACTGAGGAGATGGTGGAATCTCCATCACTGGAAGGTTTTAGGAAGCCTGGTCAAACAGCTGCCTGGCAGAGATACTGGTTGTTCTGCCTCAGCCAGAGAGATGAAGTAGATGGCCACTGGAGACCTTCTATGATTCTGTCAGTGCACATATATATGAATTATCAAAAGAAGACACAAACCATGAGAAATCATACCCTGTCTTAATTAAATTTTCCCACCAGAAACAAAGTGGCCCAAAAATCGCTCCCCTCTCCCACCTGATAGCAGAAAATCAGATGACTGTAGTTGTAAAAGCAGAGGGCCTTACCTCTGCAATATGGTCTGTTAGCAAGGAGTTTCTCCAGTTTGCTTTGGAGCACATTTCTAAATCACAAAACTAATGGAAAACAAGATTTCTGTGCACAGATTGCATCCAGAAAATACTTTGTGTTCATGAACAGTCTTCAAAATACTTTACTTAAAAAACGCCAAACTATTTTTAGTCATCTGAAAGTTGACTTTTTATGTAACCTTTTTCTCTAGTCTTGTAATTTTGACTGCCTAAATGTATGAAAATTGACATTTTGTCAAGAAATCTTTTAAAATCTATAAGTTTTTTTGATCTACAGACTATTAAGATAAATAAATAGACAATGTTTTTCCATGTCTGAAGCACAACATAATTGATAAAATAATGTTATAAATATCATATCTGCAAATGCAACATCTGTGTTTATCTTTCAACTATATAAAATTACATAAACATAGATTCTGCTTTTTCTGAAATCTATGAGTAATTTCTCCTCTGCTCTTTCAGTGCTTGTACACTAAGTGAAAGAAAAGTCTAGGCTTGACAGCCATGCAAGACTCATGTCTTCTGTGTAGACAAGTGGTTCAGCATGAACAGAAATCTTGGAAGTTTTCACCTGCACAGTACCGTTTGCGCACCCGATGTCTATCAGCACCATCTGAATAAGACCACCAGGAGTAATAAGACTTTGTGAGTAATAGTGCATCTAAATTTCCACCGCCATCTGTAGATGTGTTTTCCACTGAGATTGTTTTCCTAAAGATGCCGTTTGTACGTTTTGGTATTGACATCTGATCGCAGGGAAATTTGCAGCCTGCAGTAGTGAGCTGAGTCTGAGAAACAAATGCAGTTTAATTTAGGTTGAGACCGTTTATTCATTTCGTATCAGTTTGTATAGGGTAAGAGCTGTCTAGTTTCTTCCAATAACATTGAGGTGAAAGAGGTCACAACTTATTACCAATTGTCTGAGATATCCTGCACCCTTAAATCAATTACTCATAGGAGTCACTTATCACAGTAAGTCTCATTATGGGTACTTGATAGAAGGCACCTTCCCTTTCCTTGCAAAGTGCATCAGATGCAAGACCAAGCCTTGGAAAGCTTGCCAATTTAGATGTGTTTTGTGGAGCCTGCAAAATTCACTGCAATATGGGCATGAATAATCCAAATTCTGCCAGTCAGGAACATGTGCTGTTGCTCCTACATAAAATACATCTTGAGTGACATCCCTAACAATTACAGTACTAGGAAGCAAATATAAAATTAGGGCTCATCCTGTGAGGCTAGTAGGAGTTCAGGGCCAGAAGAAAAGCATATTCAGTTTTGCTGCCTGGACTAGGAAAGTAGGGTTTTTTTTTTGCAGCAATGAATGAACGAATATTTTGTGTTTAATCTGATGGGCCAGAGCTATCATTTTTTTAAACTTTGAGACAAATTTGCAACACGATTAATTAGCTGTATCGTGATATTGTGTTGCTAACCAACGGCGCAGCAGCAAGGCTTCACATGACATGACAGCTGTCATTCTAGCAAGCCCAAAATGATAATATAGGTGCTGTGTGCTGCACCTTTGAAAGTCAGGCTTCCTTAAGTCTCAGTTAGCTGAGAAGGCTGAGAACATTTGCCTCTTACTTTTTTAAAGGGAAATGCATGGCAGCAAATGGCCTTTGTTATTCCTACCTACTCCTCTTCCTTGGTAGGAACAGCAAGTGGGACTAACTTGCTGTGACTAACTGGCGGAAGTGCCAGTTCCGCCTTGCAGCTGTAGGACAGGATGATTTATCCTGGGTCTCCTCAGTGCACATGTATACCAACACATATGCACATGTAATTAATTGATCATTAACCGTACCTGTCATCTGAGTAGGGTGTTTGTGGTGTTTTATGGCAACAACGTAGTTGCTGTACTACAAAAAATTATGTCGTAGTACTGAAATGTTGCAAAACTATTAAATGAATGTTAATGTAAAACAAGCAATTATATGAGCAGTTAGTATTTGGAACACTTTTTTGTTTACAGAGAGTTATAGAATGCTTTGGGTTGGAAGGAACCTTAAAGATCATCGAGTTCCAATGCCCCTGCCATGGGCAGGGACACCTCCCAATAGTCCAGGTCTCTTAAAGCCCCACCCAGCTTGGTCTTGAACACCTCCAGGGATGGGCATCCACAACTTCTCTGGACAACCTGGGCCAGTGTCTCATCACTCTCACAGGAATTAATTTCTTTCTTGTATCTAATCTAAGTCTCCCCTCTTTCAATTTAAAACCATTACCCCTCGTCCTATTACTCCACTCCCTGACAAAGAGTCCTTCCCCATCTCTCCTGTAGGCCCCCTTTAGGTACTGGAAGGCTGCTATAAGGTCTCCCCGGAGCCTTCTCTTCTCCAGAAGACCCAACTCTCTCACCCTGTCTTCACAGGAAAGGTGCTCCAGCCCTCTGGTCATCTTCATAATCTAACTTTGAAGCTAGCCCTGCTTGGAGCAAACTGGAGAGGCTGGACTAGATGGCCTTCAGAAGTCCTTTCCAACCTAAATTATTCTGTGAGTTTGTGATTCTATGAAATTTGAATTGCTTTTATTTTCATTTGGAAAGTAGTAGAGTCAGTATGCTACATGTGACATTTCTACAGGAATATTTATTTGGTATGTGCTACTAGGACACTTTTTTAATTAGATAAAAAGTAGTATTTGACAAATGCATATGAGCTAGTATATTTCAGTATAAAATGAATAGTTGTTTAGAAATTACTTTCTTTGCAAAAATAAAAAATAGGGAGAAGAGGAAAGTTATTTTGGGGAAAAATGGAGGTAAAAACTTGAAGAGCTCATATCAAGACAATTGCATCAGGAATTTGCTGAACAGAAAAACCCAACCAAAGAAGCCCTCAGTTACTAGCAGAACAAGAAAATGCTATCCTTGATGTTCAGTTGTCATCTTCATACTATCAGTGAGCCTCAGAATAACAGAATAATTTAATGTTTTCACATGCAGCAAAAGTGGTGAAACCTCCTCCCATTCTGACTTTATCTGTTAAACCACAGAGAAGAGGGGAGGCAGGGGGGAGAAAAACCACAGTTTTAAAGTAATCTTTTGGGGTCTAAGGAAAAGAATGGAAATTCAAAGATAAGGATGGTAGTGTCTGCCCACTACCCACCAATTTGTACATTGTTGCACGTTTCATATAAGAACAAGTATTTCGCTTCTGTATCACTTTGGAAGCTAGATACCTTTTGGAAAAAGAATGCCTACCGATAGCCTTTACAAGAGAGGGAAAGGGACCTAGAACAGAGCCACATAGTCTCCGTCAGTATTTGTTACTGGTGCAGGGGTTTGTTTCTATTTTGTTTTTTTTTTTCATTTGTTTGTTTCGTTTTGGTTTATTTTTTTCTTTTTAATGGACATAGGTTGGATGACATACAAAACTCAGTGGCTGTTGCAAAGATACCATGATCCTCTCAGATCATGATGAAAGTGAGCTATGTTGTCTGGAGCAGAGTTTGGTCTCTCACTGCCCTTCTTTGACTGTGCCGGCTGCCTGAAGCAGGAACTGTGTTATGAAGAGCAATTTATTTATGCAACTTGCTACTGAAAAGAGATCTCTTGATGTGATGCCATTGTGGCTTAAGGTCACCAGCTTCTTAAGAGACAGAACTGCCCTCTGGCCTGTTTCCTGAAGCATCACTTTTAAAGTAAAGGAATTTGGGGAACTAGAGGAACTTATTCATTAGTTGTGTCGTATCATAAGCCAGATCTCAGAGGGATCTTGTGACAGCCTTGAAGATGTAAGAAATAGCTGAACTCAGTACAGAAATGGATTGACACAGTAGCCAACATAAAATGTCTTGAATGTGACACACAAAAAAAATGGTTTGTCTTTGATGAGCCCTTCTAGAGAGAAGGTCTTGAAGAAGAAGATGCTCATGGCTTGAGCATAGGAAAAAATCACAAAAGTATATTTTTTATATATTTTGTATATATATATACAAAATATATATATTTTGTTAGAACAGAGTGATATGGTGAGGTACATTGTGAGAAACATCACGGTTAAATGCAGGACGCAATTGTACAGCAAACATTTTCTTGAAAGTTGGTGAGAGGAAGTGCTATTAAAGCAGTGTGACATGTTCTGAAACTGTGCCTGTTCTTGTATGTGACTGAACTCAAAACTGCCAAGGGGCTGGACTGTGGGAAGCAAATCCCCCATCTCATGTAGCCCCGCAGCACCTGAGGACTATGATCCATTTTTCCCGAAAGGCCAGGAGGCAGAAAATGGTCCAGAGAGGACCAGTATACCTGCAAGGTTCACCTTAGAATCAGAATGGTTTGGTTTGGAAGTGACCTTAAAGATCATTGAGTTCAACCCCCTCTGCCATGGGCAGGGACACCTACCACTAGACCAGATCTCTTGAAGCCCCATCCAGCCTGGTCTTGAACACCTCCAGGGATGGGGCATCCACAACTTCTCTGGGCAACCTGTTCCAGTGTCTCACCACACTCACAGTAAAGAATTTCTTCCTAAGATCTAATCTAAATCTCCCCTCTTTCAGTTCAAAACTGTTACCCCTCATCCTATCACTCCATTCCCTCATAGCGAGTCCCTCCCCATCTCTCCTGTAGGCTCCCTCTAGCTACTGGAAAGCTGCTATAAGGTCTCCCCGGAGCCTTCTCTTCTCCAGGCTAAACAACCCCGACTCTCTCAGCCTGTCTTCATAGGAGAGGTGCTCCAGCCCTCTGATCATCTTCATGGCTCTCCTCTGGACCTGTTCCAACAGGTCTATATCATTCTTGTGCTGAGGACTCCAGAGCTGGACACAGTACTCCAGGTGGGGTGTCACCAGAGCAGAGTAGAGGTGCAGAGTCACCTCCCTCGACCTGCTGGCCAGGCTTCTTTTGATGCAGCCCAGGATGTGGTTGGCTTTTTGGGCTTCAGGTGCACGTTGCCAGCTCATGTTGAGCTTCTCATCCAGCAACACCCCCAAGTCCTTCTCCTCAGGGCTGCTCTCAATGCATTCTCTGCCCAACCTGTATTTGTGCTTGGGATTGCCATGACCCAGTTGCAGAACCTTGCACTTGGCCTTGTTGAACTTCATGAGGTTCGCACAGGCCCACCTCTCAAGACTGTCCAGGTCCCTCTGGATGGCATCCCTTCCCTCCAGCATGTCAACTGCACCACACAGCTTGGTGTTGTCAGCAAACTTGCTGAGGGTGCACTCAATCCCACTGTCCATGTCTCCAACAAAGATGTTGAACAACACTGGTCCCAGTACTGACCCCTGTGCAACGCCACTTGTCACTGGTTTCCACTTGGACATTGAGCCACTGATTGCAGCCCTTTGAGTGTGGCCATCTAGCCAGTTCTTTATCCACCTTCTCTCATTGCTTGTACAGCACTCAGCACAGGAACTTTTAGATATTTAGTAATAAACATAATTTAGATATTCATGACTAAATTGTCACCCAGAGAAACTCCAAGTTGTGCAAGCCTATGATGTGCCTTGCCCAAGTTCTGTACCTTAGTCTAGTTTAAACTGGTTCTGAGTTACTTCTAGTAACAGCAAAATAGAAAAAGCTAGAGAGCTTATATTATAAGCTACATGGAAACTGAGTTATAGGGGCATGTGTGGTGTATTCACCTGTGAAAAAAGTTGTAAGCAGTTCTCCTCAGATTGTTTCTCCTTTCAGTAGAGAGAGGCAGAGGGAGGCCTGGGTGAACAGCATGTGTTGTGTTGTGCATGCTGCCCTGTGATGCTACACTCAGGAGAGCTGGGGAAGGTAAAACCTGTTGAATTCACAGCACAGTATTTCACTTCTAAATCACTGAAAGTTTCCCGTATGTCTCTTTTCCTTTTCCTTTTCCTTTTCCTTTTCCTTTTCCTTTTCCTTTTCCTTTTCCTTTTCCTTTTCCTTTTCCTTTTCCTT
>KZ505758.1:451045-499855 GCA_002844005.1 Limosa lapponica baueri | reverse complement strand
TTTTCCTTTTCCTTTTCCTTTTCTTCTTTCTCTTGTTCTTTCTCTTTTTCTTTTCGTGGTTGCTAATGGTCTACAAAGTAATGCAGAGAGTGCTTAGTGTTTCAGCGATGTAGTGAACTGAAAAAAACCCACCTTATTCGAAAGAAAAGTTGAGGAGCTTATAGTCTACAAATTTTCTTCACTGTGGGTGGAGAATCCTACCTTATTTTGAGTTGGAAAGTATCATATATTCTGGATTTTTAATAAAGCATTACAGTTCTCTGTAAGGACTGTAATTATATAAAACAAACTTGATTTCTTCCACCACGTGTAGTGGGAGCAGGGACATGCTGGATGCATGCCTGATCTGGGTCCCATACAGGAGTGCAACAGCTAAAATGGGAATTAAGTAATTCCAGTAAGCCTGGTGAGCCTGTTTCCTACACAGTGATATATTTCATATCATATCAGCACTGCATGGAATCTTAGTGAGCCTTGGCAAGAAAAAGCTGAAGGGAGACAGTTTTTGGAGGTACTCTGAAATAGATTTCACTTCCCATGCTGGCATGGGAAGTGAAGCCTCAGTATTTCTTGAAGCCTCAGTATTTCTTGAAGAGTCTCGGTATTCTGAAGCCTCAGTATTTCTTGGAGAGTCCTCCCTCCCTCCATGAAGACAGCAGGATGTTCAGTGTGTTGCCCAGGCTGTCTCAGTTAAAGAGCTCCTTGAGATACCTTATGCTGGGTGAGGAAGTCAGTGTGATTATAGAAAAAGGAGAAAACTTCTCTTCTGTTACCATTTCCAAGTAAAAAGTCAGATCCCTTCAATAGTTCTTCTGCTGGGGTGTCTTCACAGCAACAGACGTGATCCATAGCTCTCAACTTTCATTGGCTTATGCCCTGTGGATACATGCATCAGTGGGATGCAAGTCCCAGTTGTGCTTATCTTTGGAGCAGGCATTGCAAAAAGAGGCCCGCTCTGGAGAGCTGTGTGGTGAGAGGTGGGTAAAGGGCTTAGGTCAACCATTGCCTCCCTTTGTGCTTAGTACAGGAACTGCCCGTGCCCAGTCCTGGAAGTGATTGCAGTGCTGTTTCTGTTGGACGCTTTGTTCTCCCTCAAAACTGCTGTCGGGGTTGACTTGCGTACGTGACCTTGATTCAGTGGTGCAGTGTGGTAGAGCAGGGAAGCATGGTAGTCCTCAGGGCTGTTGCTAGGAGTGGACAGTCAGGCTTAGGATCAAGATGAGGACTTCCAGAATGAAGAGTCTGAGTCTCAGTGCTTCCCCTGTAGTTAGACTACAGCTAGTGGCAGTAACTCCTGTTCTATAGTGCACCAAGCAACACACAAATCCACTGGAGGAGAGCAGCTGAGAGACCTGCTAGGAGTCTGCATAGCCTGGTTTGTGGCAGGTGAGGTCACACTTTGCATATTAACTTTATCCTGCACCTGGTCTACAGCAGCAAAATACGTGTGCAACTCCCTTCTTCCCGTATGTTCCCATGGAATGTAGGACTGAGGTGGTAGGTATACATCTTTGCCAATTCAACAGTCCTGGCTTCTCACCAGCCTTTGTTTATACTATAGTCTGAGCAGAAAGTATAAAGTTCTGTGCTTGCAGTCTGTTCTGACCAACTTACCTGGCCACAGCCTGTGTGCTGGAGCCTTCTCATCTGCAGAACAGCTGGACAAAATTCTGGTGGAACTCTGTGATGGATTGCCAATGCAAGCCAATGGGAGCTTGACTTTTGAATAAGAAAGAAAAAAAACCCATTGTCTGGAATTGCTTTAATGGTTGAATATATTTTTTAATTTGTAGAACTGAAGCTTTAAGAGGCAGGTACAGCCCTCTGTCACATTAGAAAATTGCTGACTGATATTTTATTTACATATGTCCACTACCTTGCATGATAACTCCAAATGGAATGCATTGCCCTGAATACTCCTTATAATTTCAGGGCCTACCCTACCTGTGTGAAAAGATATTTTACTCTTTACAAAACCCACAAAGGAACCAAATCACATGGTTCCATGTCCTTGTGTTGAGCCCTGTTGAAGCCTGCTTGTCAATCCTCACCTGAGGTGAACCAGCATGTATTTATTTATGCCACTGAGTTATTTATGTATCTGGGTTCATTGCTAGTAAAAGGGTGTAATGCAGGCAGATCTGTTTAAAGGGTTCCCCTTCTGGAATGTTATGAAGTTAAGGTGTTAAATATTCTCGTTGTAATTATTCATCTTGTCAATAGATAAGATTTCACTGGATTTTATCATTAGGTTACCACACAGGTTTCTTAAATAGCCACAAGTGCATGTAACCATATTCCTGTATCTACCAATAAAAGTACTGTCCTCTGCGGGAGGGAACAAAATCCAGTCTTAGCTATACGTGATACGTAACACAGAAATAGTATCCTAAATACCTTGATCCATTTTTATACTACCATGTAGGAAAATGAAATCTTCAGCGAATCTTTTTTGTATTAAGAGTAATTCCTATGAAGAATTATTCCCTAAAATCTCATTGCTAAGTGCTAGTATTGTTCATGGTAGAATCCACTTTATATACTTGAGTGCTAACATTTACAGTACATTTTCTCATTTGTTTTTAAGCCATGCTCAAATTAGCAATTAACTGAAATAGTTGCTTTTGTAAATGAAGGATAAGAATAGTTAATAATTTATATTTTTCTGATTCCAGAGCACAACAGTGTGAAAATGAATGACTAATTTGTTGTTGATATGGGAAGGAATTTTAATCTTTTATGAGAACATCTTGGCTGTGGGTATGCTTATCTCTGAGAAAGAGAGCTGGAATTCTTCAGTAGGCAATGTATGAATATTATCTGAGGCAGTGTTGAAAGTAAAAATAATTGAGCAAGGAACTAGTAACAATTTCCTCTTCTGTGTCTAAGATTTTTATCACCCACTTTCCAAGAAAATTGTTAGCCCATATGGAACCGACAAGTATTTCAGAAACATAACCATTCATTTATAGTTGAACATTTATCTGTTCCTGTTGTAAGATTCAAAAGCTCATTGTTACAAATAAACTAAGAGAGAAATTTGCCTAATTTTTAATAAATATTCCTAAAAAGGGGATTTCATGATGAATATAAGCATCACTGCTACTTCAGTTACGATTTCAGAGGAGCTGGTTGTCTTCTTGCATTCTGGGGCCATTTCCCTTTGTCCTGCAGCTGGGTTCATGCTTCCATTTAAAGATCAACAGTGCGACTGTAAGTGCAGACCTGGTGACTGCAGGGGCAAATCAATGCTCTGTCCTCACCACTAGCACTCCATGGTGCAGTGCCCTAAGGATATTTTTATGCAGCCTCCCTTTTTATGGGTGTAGTTGGTAGGCAGAAAGGAATAATGAAGCCCTCATTAACTCCATCAGTCTCAGCTCTGGTGTGCAGCCCAGAACCACTCTCCCACATGTGTATTTCCAGGAAATAAGTAAAGCCTATTGATACTGGATTTACTACCTGACTCACCTGCTGAAACACAGCATAAAGAGGCTAATTAATTTAAAGTACTGTCCCTCATATAGTTTTAGTACTACTCTTGATGATATAGCAGTCAGTAAAGAAAAGCAGAGAACAGCAGAGAAACCTTTCTAGCAAAAACCAAGGAAGATGACGTGACCTCCCCTGCACACACATGCACACACAGCCACGTGACCTGCATCACTTCCACATTCTGCATTATTCATGATCAGATTCTCTCCTGTGTGAGCCACTCTTCTGTCCAGAGAAGGAGGTCAAAAGACTAAATGTGCTGCTAAGCCCATGGACAGTTATCAGACAAGTAAGTGATGTGGTCGTTATTGGTTTAGGCAGAAATAGTGACTTGAGACCTGTTTCTCAGCCCTTTTCTTTGGCATGTGCTCTAGCAGCTGCCTCCCTGCTCTTCTTGTTCACCTCACTGGCTACCAAATCCTCAAGACTTTCATTTTACCTCACATTCCTGCCCCAAGGAGAGGATGCCTTTCTTTGTGCTTACACAGGACCTAAGATTACAAAACTTTGGTCCACACAAACTTTCGGAATGACATTGTAGTATAAATAAACAATGACTGTTACCTTAGCTTGCCACTGGACTAACTCCAGTAGCTGAGGCAGGTTTTTGTTCTTTTTGGATTTTGCATTCTGGTATAGTGACAAAATCCAGATGTTGCAGACTGCCAGATGTGGTGGTTCATGAAAAGTCATTTCTTGGTCCTTCTCATGATAGTCATCTTCTTTTGTCCAGGTGTGGCAAGGGCAGGAATGGAGATGAGTGTGTTAGGAGCAAGGAAAGTGAAGGCAGAGTAAATGAAAGGGAAAATAGGTTTAACATCTGTCTATGACTCTAAGCTGTCTTGGAAGAAACTTGTCCAGGGGCCTTAGGCTATTGCTTTTCCTAGTTCTGTAGTTTTGGCCTTCTCATTTTATTTGAGGTAGTATGATCTGGTCAGCTTTCTGTGACTGACTTCCTTGTTTTCTCTTTGGGAAACAATACAACTGGAAATTAAAACTATTTTAGAGAGAAAACTGTCAAATGTTGTTTCCAGTGACAAAGTTTTGTTCTTTCCCTGCTTGCTTTTTTGGAGGAAAGTCTGTTCTTTTTTTCTTCTTGCAGTCTAACATCACTTCTTCCCTAATTGCTTGGGTTTAGATTCAGTGCTTCTCCTAACTGATTTCATAGCATTTCTCTTCTCTTAACCAAAATGTAAAAGAACATTCTGTACCTTTTACCAGTTTTTCCAATAGTACACTTTCAATTATGTTAGATTGTGGAGAAAGTGGAGATCAAAAGGACCCATTATACTTCTATTTCATGCTCTTCGTACCAAAGTTGTTCCATATAGCCTATTTGAAAGTGCCTTAGCATTGTAAGTGGTTCTCCCACTCCTTGGTGTAGCATTTCACATTCCGGTAGATATCACTACTAAAAACTTTTCTTGATATGTCACCCTAATTTAGCTCCATTTCAGACAAGTCATATGCCTGACAATAGGGTACTTTTTCTTTTTGTTTTCAAGAGTCTTACTCCAATAACTTTCTGGAGTGAGCAGTCCAGTGCCAAATAACGTGCATGAAGATCTACCAATTCAAGGAATCTAGGGTCCTAAGTAATCCTGAATGCAGAAACCAGAAAGTTGTGAGAGTGACAACTTCAACTGTGCTGGAATTACTAGGTGTTTGTGATCTTTCATCACATGTACACAAGGAGAAGTGGAAGTGGTGTGCACCAACTCTTCTATGGGACAAAAAGTCTTTCATTTTCTTGTAACAATTTATCTTTTTAGTTTCTGTCTCTTCTGCATTCTTTCTTACAACGACTTCAGAGGTGGAGGATGACACTGAGACGGGGAGAGAAAAGTAGGGTACCAAAAAGTCCACTTCTTTCAACAAGTAGGCTGTCTTGCCTCCTTCCTTCCTCCCTACATGTACCATACTGATGTCACACTGCTTCAGGTTGCTGAAAGAATTTCCCTAGCAACTGTGGAGAAGAATTATTCAGCTTCATTTTATTTTTCATTTCCCCCAATAGTTTGGTGAATGATTGGAACAAAAAGCCCTAAACAGTTCAGTTGGCTTTTTGTTTGTTTTCTTTCCTTTTGCACACGCCAGAAAAATGGCATCAGAGACATACAGTATGCAAGGTTTTTGTGCTTGTATACTAACATACACATACAACTATGTATGTGAACATTGCTGCTGCCCTGTTGATTTTATGCTGCAGAGTGGATGCTGTTGTTGGCTACAGACTCAAATGTCATCTGGGTTTGGAGTCTTCCAGCTTATGATTTCATCTTTGCAAATGCTGATTTTCAGGAGTCTGTTTATGTGCACTGTAAACTGAAATGTTCAGTCTGAAATAGTTTCAGACATTAAACTCTAATAAAAACATTTTATGGTTGAATTGTGCCTGCTTCCACTGTTACAAAAATTCTACTAGTGAAATCACATCGTAGTATTTTAGAATAGATGCCTAACACTTGCTTGTTTGTGTACTCCCTTCACCCAGACAAGCCACCATGTTCAGGGACCAGGACTTAGGATTCTAAAAGGCACACATTATTTCTGGGACAAATCAAACAAAATAATTCCATTAGTATTACCATTTTCATAAGAGGCATAACGTTGTGGAATTTGGTAGTTTGTCAGTTGCCACCTTTAATTTGGTAGCTACCTTTGAAGATTATGCAATTCCTTTAAATTCCAGGATAAATGTCATTATACAACATTACAGAATGGGGGTCGGTGATTTTTTTAATGTCTCAGTGGGCAAAATAGGTGATGGGAAACAGTTCTGCCCACTTAGAGATTCATCCAAGTCCTGCTATAAGGCCTGGAAAGACACCCATTGACTTCACTGGGAACTGGATGAGGCTCTAAACGTCAATAAAATCAAAGAAGTCTCACAGTGAATCGGCCTATCTGGCACACATTAAAAAAAACGATTGTAAATTTTGAAAATCAGTCTTCTTGCAACGTAGGCCAATTGGTCAGCTGCAAACTTGGCACAGCTGTGAAGCATGTGTCCTGGGCAGTCTGCAGGAACATGATGTTCTTTTTTGCTTCTGAGAGCTTTGGAGACTGAAAAAAAGGACTCAACCCAATGCTGAAGACTAAATACTGAAATATTGGAGCTAAATACAGAAATTAACAAATACTTCACAAAGGTAGCATTTCTTTTGGAAGAAAAGAAATTAACAAATCCCTCAAAGTTGAAACATTTTTAAGGCAAGTGTACTGCTTCATTATGTGTCCTGGAAAAAAGAACAAAATTCAGAGAATTCTCTGGCAGAAGCTGATGGAATTTGACCTTTATATCAATGCACTGTAGAAATCAGGCAGAATTCCTGAAAGAAAAAAAAAAATACTAAGCATGTAATTTTCATCCTTTAACCATCTGTGGGGGGAGTGAAACTCATCCAAAAAGAGGAGAAGCTACTAAGCCCTAGGCATCCAAACTGCTGTGCAGAAATTTTGCAGCTCTGTTTTCAAGTCAAAGTATGATTTTCCAGCACAAACTCATAGTTGATGCCTTTAAAATCTTGTGCAGTGGGTATGAACTCCAGAAAGAACATGTAGACTTTTAACTGCATACAAAGACACAAGAGCAAAAATGGCAGTCAAATATTGTGGTTGATGTAATGTGCAAATACAACACAACACATGCACACTTAGGCTTGAAAGCAGCCACTGCAAAACTGGTTTTGATTGCCCTGATTTCCCACAAAGGAAGCTTCTCATGCTTAGAAAGCAGGAGTAATGTCATTAATGGCAATGGAGCTTCACCACAATAAAAGAAATATGAGGTTCAGTATCTGTACCATGCTGCTAAACCATAATCTCAAGAGACCTCAAGTCTAGTGTTCTTACAGCTCAGCATTCTGCAATTATGTAGAAAAGATACTTTGGAATTCATTCTTTCATGTCTTTGGGGGTAGACTGCACTGGTAAAACAACATATCAAAGTATATATGATTAGTAACTAAATATCCCCGTGACCTAGATTGCTGCTTCTCTCCTGTGCATTTCCAAGGAAAGTGAATTCCTGAAGAGTATAGTTGCAGTTGTTAAAGGGACTTAAGAATTTGGTTTTCAAACAAAGATATTAAAAACTTACTGTTTTAAAAACAAGTCTATGCAATTTCAAATTAGCATTTTAATTTTGGGGCTTTAGAACCCTAAAGTTTAATCTGCCCTTTGTTTTGCTTCTTACTTCCAGCTATTGCATGGGATCTGGAGTTCTCATCCTTCTCCTCTTCTTCTGTGCTGACTCCGAGTGGCTTTGTGACTGTGTTCCAGAGAGACCCAGCCTAGTAAGTGCAGAACAATACATTAAAGATTTTTTTAAGGGTCATTTTAAAACTCCCATTTTCACTAATTCAAGCTCTTTTTTCAGTGATAGAAATTGACTGCTAGTAGCTTAAATTGACTCATGGATGCTAATGGTCCATTTCCACCTCTGTTTCTATGGAAATGGATGTCAGCTTGGAGAGGGAGGAATGATTTTAAACATGTACTTCATAAAAGCTGTCACCTACCTGATGTCTTTTTTCACTAAAACCTGACTTAGAAAGGTTTCTGGTAGCAAAACTAAAAGCACTGCTGACTGGTTTCAACTGCTAGTTGAGGACACCTAAATGCATTTTTCAAACACATACAAAAGAAAATCCCAAGTCCTCTGGCTTCTGATTTGTCATTGTCTTGCATCCTGTGTAACAATTCACCATATCAGAAAGTGTGTATAAAACACTGTGAAAGCAGGATGGAAGAATAAAGCATTACCAAAGCGGGATAAGATTGCTTAGAGCAAGGCAAAATGTGAAGGAAAGGGGAGAATTTTTTTTCTCCAAAAATAGCAAATTTTAAACATCTCCTCCTAAAAAGAGCACAGACATTGTTGGGCACCTTGGCTTTCCAGAGAGGTTTTGCAAGTAAAGTCTAATGCAATATTTCTTTCTAAAAGATGTTGGCTTAAAGGAACATTTCCTTAGGAAGAGCAATTTCTTTTTCCAATTCATGGATAAATTTCTGTTTGGTTCAACAGATTTATGTAACTGAGAGCAAAATTTTTCCTAAATATGTAGATATAGTATAAAGGGCTTTTTTTTTTTTTTTTTTTCCCAGAAGAAGAATGAAAGAATATAAAACTGATTATGCTTCACAGAAAAAAAACCCATCCGTGTCTCTGATTTGTGTGTATGTGTGCACACATGATCTCGGTCTCATGTAAAATATTGAGGAAGGGTAACATGGAATGAGTATTTACACAGATTAATATGACAAACAGAAGTCACTTTTCCACTTTTCTAATTATCTTCTCTGGCACAGTGTGCGGAGGCAGAGAACACCTGTCCTGGCATGTGTGCTATTTCAGCAGATTTTGGAAAATTGCCACACTCTTGTTTTCATGACTCTTTGATGGGTTCTCCTATTGGCCATC
Source organism: Limosa lapponica baueri (assembly GCA_002844005.1). Lineage (NCBI taxonomy): Eukaryota > Metazoa > Chordata > Aves > Charadriiformes > Scolopacidae > Limosa > Limosa lapponica. Next base: position 490,935 of record KZ505758.1, on the reverse strand, counting down.
ACCTGTGTTTAGGTTATTTGAGTCAGATGTAATCTAACATCCAGCATGCGTATTTAATATCTGTAACTGGGTATACTGCAGAGTGTCAACAGTGTAACCCCTGATAGATTTAGCATGCTGAGCATTTTGCATAGTGCACTACCCAGGGATTCCATATGTGGTTCTCATCATCCAAGGTCCTGCCCTTCATGCTTCTCTCAGTGCGTAATTTGTCCATCCACTCCATTGATCAAGTGGCAACATACTTCACTGAAAACAGAGCTCTGACCAGTTTGTACCTGGTTTGAGCCGCTAAGTTTACATTGATCTTAATGCAAAGAAATCTTTATGAAAATTTGTCACAATAATTTTCTCTGAAAAAGACCTTTGTCCTGGAACGGTTCCCACCTGGAAAAATGGTGGAACATTATGTGGGAAATTTGAATTTTCAGGTTCACTGGAATGGACTGAGGAGAAAATTCTTTCCTTGAATTTTTTTAATACTTTCAGAAGTGGGGTAAGAAAAAGAACCTTGATTCCCTGTCTCCCCCCCCCCCCCCCAAATGCTGTGGTGTTATCCGAGGATCCGAGGTAATGTTTCTTTTCGTAAGCTATGGTCCCTTGAGATCACACTTCTGAACTGCTAGGATGTGTCACAAGAATCCCTGATCATAGTAGCACAGAGAAAACTGAAGTCCCAGGGCATGAACATGCTTAGCATCTATCGGATCAATCATATTTGGCAATGGTGACAAAAGGAAGGATTGAGCTGAAAACCAACAGCATATTTAACATCATTTGAAAAATTGTATCAGTCAAAAAAACAGTTTTCTGTTGAAATGAAGTTTGGACAAAAACCCCTCTCAACCAGTCTTATCTGAAAGGCTAACACTCTGCTTATGGCAAAGTATTTGGTTGCTACTTTTGTACAGATGGCTGCATAACATTCACAGAAGGAATGATTCTAGGAGCCAGTTTTTCAAATGTCATCTTCTACATATGTAAGTGCAAATGGGTCCCTGCATATCACTTGTGCATGCAAATGATAGACCTAGCATTTGCACATCAAGCACAGATCAGCTTTGGGCATTATCCTACAGATGGACAGATAAGGTGTGAACTACATTTATTCAAAGAAAAGCAAGCTACAAATCCCTTTAAAAAGGTGGTCTCTGGGTTTATCTACTCCCAGCAACATAGAACTACTACTCCTGCACATTTTTGTGAAGAGAGTTTTTTCATCCTCTTGCTATGCTCTTATTACTGTGTTTTACAAAGATCTGGTACTGTTTGGTGAGGCTTTGCATTGCAGAAACCAGGCAGTCTTTTAATTAATACCAGCATCGGTTGTCAGTAATTGCCCACTTACCTCTGCACAAAAATTGGCAGGAAGAAAATATGCTGGGTCCTTATTAGGAGACGTGATTATTTAAAAATATTTTGTGATAACCTTGTCTTTGTATCTGTCATTAATAATGCATCTTTGGCTGAGAACTTACCTTATTTGTGCTTCTGATTAAATATAGCCACTGTGTGATGTAAGGAGTTTTTTTTTCAGTCTACTTATTGCTGAGAATAGATTTCTTACCAGAATAGCTAAGACTAAGAAATTTTGGGCCAGGCTTTCAGCAAGCCTAAACTGGTTCCATTGACTTGTATACCAATTATTCAGTCATAGACTAAAAATAAACAGCTTCATTGAGACTCATAGTAATTTGGAATAGTGTTAAACTGCTAATGGGCTGCTATATATAGATGTGCAACTACAAATGTGTTAGCTGGACATGCATCAGATATCACATCAAAAGTTTTATCACTGCTTCACTGAGTAGTAGAGAAGTAGTGAGGTTTCACTCTTACTGGGAGTAGCAGCAGTTCTTCAAATAGTATCACTTTAACTGCATAGCATGCAATAAGTTCTCTTTTTCCTGACTGACTTTACTTAGTATTTCTATTTCAATGGAAAATATCACAAAACTTTTCTCTGTCTAAGCACAACTCTTTCCATACCTTCTTTCTGAATTTGATGAGAAAAGGGAGGCAGAACATAAAATTTTTGGTTTGTATAGATATTTATCATTAGCCTCGCCTCAATATTTTTCTTTTAAAGTACTCAGTTAATTGTGCCTTAGTTCATTTGCCAGCTATTTGACACCAATAGCATCAACACAGGTGAAATAAAGTTCATGGAAAGTATTGTATTTCCCAAAAAAACAGACAGCTTAGCAAGTTCTCTCCCAATCCGGTCATATGAAAAGGGGGAACTTATCATGACACACTTGGTTTTTTAATTAGAGGTAAACTTTATAGTAAGAGATGAGCTATCTGACTGTATAGTACTGCATTTTGCCTACAGAGCCATAAACATGTTTGTTTCATTCAGATGTATAAACAATTAAGAACACATATAATCACACATGAAGAAGAGATTAGTGCAACTTTTGTTTGCATTCTGTGAGAGCACAACTTAGATGAGTATTAGCTTTCTGATTAAAGGCAACACAATTGCTTTTACTGGTTTTAGATCTTTGCATGTGGTGGCTAACAAAAAAGACAATGGCAGAGAGATGAATTTCAGAAGGCCTGGTCAATTTTTATTTATGTATTTATTTATTTGTTGGTGAAATTGTAGGGCTTAAACAATGTGGGATGTGGAAGACACTGAAGGAAAACTACTTCTTCTGAGCCCAGGGAGAAGATCCAGAGGACCTGAAATAGTAGACAGTGAGTAAAATTTTCCTAGAGGTAGTAACGCACCAACAAATGAAGCATGCTGCTATCAAGCTGGATGCAGCAATAGCTAACACAGCTGCTTGTCTTCTGAACTAAAGGGATGAAATAAATAAAATGAACATTTGCTTCCTGTCCTTCTCCCCACAAATACATTCAGAAAAAAGGGCCTCAGGACTTTCTTCTTCCCCTTTGAATTTAAAAGCTTAAGGCCTGTTTTTTCTCTCTTTCAATTTCTGTAGCCATCTGTATAGTGAATATCACTTAATCTTTGCTCAGAAAACTGCAAAGAAGTGGAGAAACTGGGCCTCTTCTTTAGTAATGAATAATTTTGAGTGGGAAAGAAATGGACCAAAGAAGCACTGCAGGACAATTAATGTTCAGACATGAGCTTCATGTTTCAGTATGTAGTCATCTCCAAAGAGTGGAATTTGTAGTAGAGTGCATCCTGTAATTCAGTTCTTATTCTCCCTAAAGTCTTATGCCACCACGCATTTTACTCAACATTGAAGAGAAACATCTGTCATGAACAAAGCAAGCATGTTTCCCCTGCTTTGAAGCAAAGTAGTGGACTAGATAATCTCTTGAGATCCTTTTCCTGTCTTATTTTCATTGAATGTATTGTTGCAAGCAAGTTCCAAGTGATCATACAGTTTTCTTTGAATGATGGAAAAGCAAAATTACAATTAATTAAAATTAAAGTCCAATCTATTTTTCATTCAGAAATTCGCAAGAGAGAAAGTAAAATGCAGTTGGAAAGGAGATGGTCCCTGTCTCTGCTTAGATCAGTATAACTCTATTGCCAACAAATTAATTCCTTGTATAGATACAGTCTCTTCTTTCTCCAGTGCACATCCTAGTTCAGGTCTGTTTTGCTTTCCCTTGCCAATGATAGGGGATTGATGAATTGATGTTTGACACATTTGCAGCTAAGTAAATTCAAGACCTGTTCATACTATAACATGGAACTGGGCAGCAAATCTGAATTCTGTGCTGGGCATATAATTTCCAAGATAAGAGTCTCGTTTCAGTTTGTTTAGTCTGCCTTTTTCTTATGGCTTATGGTTCTGAGGCATCTTCTTGTGAACTATCTACAAAAGACAGAACTGTGTCCAAGAACTGGCAGCCATTCAGAAGGAACACCAAATTAAAATGAATTAATCTTGAAGTCACCAAATGCCGAGACAAATTATAAATCCTGCCAGATTTACTGGATGCTTAATATATATGGTAGACACAAACCAGGCAGCATTCTGCAGGCAGACATGCTCTTAGAGAGCAAAGGCTACTCCTCCTCTTTCCAGTGCTGTTGCTCCATATAGTAGTAAAGGAAGACTGAGGTCTTAGTGGCATTCCAATATGCATAGCCTTTCCACGTACTGCTGAGTGCCAGGTTTCTTATAGACAACTCTTGAAATGGCAGGTATCCTAGATCAATAGTTACCATCCAGATTTCTTGAATTCAAATTCTTTGACTTACAGGTGGGTATTAAAGGCTTCAGGACAGTTTCAGGGTGAAACATTTGTGGTAAGGTATGGAAGAATGCCATTCAGAGATAAATGTGACATAACTCCTGAAGAAAAGTAGGTACGAGCCTATAGATTGTTCTTTCAAGCAGCAGTTACAACATCCTTGTCACTACTCTTCAAATATGAAAAAGAAAATAATGTTGTAGCCTGAAAGTTTCAGCTGAGCAAAATAAGCAGCAGTTATTCTTTCCTCATTAGGTAAGGAAATCTACCATTCTACTCCTTCAACTCTATACTGAGAAGTAAATACAGGTATGGAAATTTTACAGTTGGCTCAGGGAAAACTCAGGCATGGAGATGTGGCAGAGGAGAAACTATAGAAAATTCTTTTTTTTCTTCTTTATTTCCAATATATCTTGAAGGTACAAGAAAAACGTCATGCTTTTTTTTTTAATTGTTTTTTTTTAATTGTATTTCAGCACAGAGGTGAGAGAGACAACAGCCAGAAAGTTTAAGTTCTTACTGGAATCAGTCTCACTCCATACTAAGAGTGACCGCAAATGCTATTTCCTAAATTTTTAACAGTCACTTTTACTACCAGACTTCTGTGACTGGTATCTCTCATATTCAGACCCTAGTTTTAACAACCGCATAGGCCTTCACCTTTCTCTCCTATATGTTTTGCTGCATTATACCTCTAATTGCAAAGCAAACAGCTCTCCTGTACATGACACCGTTTCCCCTTTCAGAGGATGTCATTCAGAGGCATGACTTTATAGCCTCTATAGTTAGTCACAAAACAGCAGTCTCCTTTATGTTTTTCTGTACTCCTGGAGCTCTTTGGAACTTGTTCCTGGGAGTGGAATGCAGACTAATAAAATTCCAGAGTATGTGAGGTTTATAAATAAATTAAAATAGTCTAATCTGAAATACTTAGGAGGGTATTTGCCAACACTAACTGTAGGCATGCACAGATATATACCCCTTACCATTTCTTTTTGACTTCTTTGAATGGTTGATCCACATGTACATGAATAAGCCACTAGTGTACAAATTTGTTCACAGGACGCATTGCTGTGCATTTTAGCAAATGCCATTTGGAATCCCATTGGTAGATGCTCCTGGAGCCATGTAGGCGAGAACGTGCCTACAGGAGACTTCAACTTTTCCCAAAGAGTTTTACAAGCTTTCTTGTGGGAAAAGAGTCATATGTTACTTTCACTGTTCTATGTCCACTTTAAAAAGTATTTTAGTAAGAGGCAGCTGAAAGAAATTTATCTGTCCAATCTCTATCAAGCATCTTCACTTAAAACTATGCAGATCTTCCAATGGTGGAACAGGAACTGACATTTAGGAACTGTTTTATTCCTCATTTGCTAATCACTGTCCCACAACTACTGCAGGATTAAAAGCTGGTTTATGTCTTTGGAAATGGAAAAAAGAGGTCAAACTGCAGATGTAATAATCAATTTGTGATAAGCAGATTTTTTTGTAATGCACTGTAGGTTGGGGAAAGAAAGCCTCTCCTTCTGGTGGAGGACAAATTTTTTGCCCTGAATTTGTACCAAGACTAGGGTTTTTTTGTCTGTTTTAATTTAAGTCAGAAGTTTTAAGTCAGAAATGTCAAATGGCCAGTCTACTCAATTTGGTTTGCTTTTCTAAATATGACTATAGATTCTGGTGTATGAGGTCTTTGTGATCCTGTTGCAGGGCATATGTAAGGCAGAATGAAGCCTCTGGATCTGGGCGAGTGGTGAGCTCTACACGTGCCCCACTGTGTAGGTTGCATGCCAGGCAGGTTTCAGGGTGTACAGGAAGATGTAAATCCCATGCCTCTTCAGTCAGGCTTTGTGCACAGAGAGGTGGATTTTTATTAGAAGCAGTTGTTTTCTCTAATCTGAATTGTTCAATGCACCTTATTGCACCTTCAAACAATGGAAGCTTGCTGAATCTCAGCTCCCACTGCAGGGTACTGTGCAGCTCAGTCTACTGCTGACTATATTTCTGCCTTGGATTTGCTACTGTTTCTTAAGTATATACTTCCCTGCTTAGATTTTTTTCCTCTGGCTTTGGTCCCATCACCAGGAGTTTCCATTTTCAGTCTGTAGCAGAAGGCTGCCACAAAATATGTTCAGCTTTCAGGACACGTAGAATGTGTGAATCTGTCGAGCTTGTCAGGTGGAAGAATGGGACTTCAATAGGTTTAAATAGATACTATAAATACTACTTATAAAAAAGGCTGCTCCTATTTAAAAAGTTCATTTGAAAAATGTCTATGCTTTACTGGCACTAAAAAAAAAATTAATGTAGAATTAGAATTTCAAAGTACAGTGGACTATTGCTTGTTGCTTTCAGCAACAGGGCAACTGTAAGTTTGTGGAGTTTTATCCACTGAAGAAACATATGACAAGAGAAGATATACTAACCAACCAACTAGAAGATGGCTTTTTATGTGCTGACTCTCTAATTGAGTTTGGAAACAACCCAAATAAAAATACGATGGCTAGAGGACAGAAGCACAGCTCATCAAGAGGGTTGGGAATCAGATTGTAGAATGAAATAAAACAAAACACATGAAATTTCTTGTGGAGTGAATTCTTAATCCCCAAAGGGTTGCTTTTATGACTCTGTTAATTTCAGTATTATCATAATGCTTCATTATGATTTGGGGTCTTTTTGCTAAGTAGAAAATAGGATGCATAATATGATATCTAGATGTTACACAGGAGAACTGCAGAAACACAGTGAACGCCAAATAAATGCTTTTGTTTAATTGGCATGTTTTGACAGATCATAAACCAGGGAGGAAGTTTCACATCTTCTATAATAGCCACTGTACTGGTGGTCATTTTTGTCTTATGTACTCTAAAAGCCAGAAGGCACAAAAGTGGCCTCCTTATTTCTGCATCAGACTATTTCAAGTGTTTGCACTGCATCAGTGAATAGAGAGATCCAAAAGCAGAACTTCTTTCATGTAATTTTATAAATTGATTTCTACCTTAGCTGGAGTAACTTTTGAAAGTCAATCTGTCCAGGCTTTTAGAAGGTCTTCCATCACTGAGCTATTATTGATGTCATTAACACAATAGCAAATGGATGCAGAAGGCAAGAAGTTCCCTCAACAATACCAAACGCTGGGCTTCCCAACTGCGATGATTTTTGTAGCAGTGTAGTTGCCCTGCATAGCACCAGCTAGCAGAAGGAATTGCTTTCAGAATGCAAATATCTTTTCATAGTTCTGGATGTTTCCAATGCCTAAAACCCTGTTTGTAAAGTAAAAATAACTCCCATTATCTGAAAGGCACAATACATTTGTCTTCCCTTTGGAAATTAATTGGAATGGTAGGTAGAAAGTATATTATTTCCATTGTTTGGAAAAATGAGTAGTCAATGAGAAACTGAATTGTTCATGTGTAGGTAGAGCTCGTAAATGCAACTGCAGAAATTGGAACTGAAGAATGGAGATTCAGGGTCCTGTCCCCACCCACTGAAGTCATTGGCAAGTATCCCATTGCTGTTGGAGAAAGTACAACTAGACACCATCTAGCACACTTTGTATCGTATTTAACTTTCCCAACTGAATGAGTAACAATGAATGGCTTGAGTCCCTGGCTTAGTCAGTTCTGAGGTAATGTCCAAATTTAGCTTGCTCTTCCTGCCTTTCCATAGATACTTAAAGAACAGCTACATCAAATTCAGTTGCCATGAACAACTCCTTGGGGATCGACTCGGCGGGACCTACATGGCTAAGTGGATGAATCTGGCTATATGTCTTGACAGAAATCCTGGATTGCAGGTACTTAGATAAATTCCTGTGATCTGTCAGTGTGAAGTACTTACAGCTCTGGGTATCCAGGCCTAAGTAATCTAAACTTGGAGTTGCATATGTAACTAAGGCACAAAGCCTACACCAAGTAGGCTATTTAAGCTTCCATCCTTAGTAAAGCTGACTTTAGTATTTGCATGTATCTTCCCACTGATTGAAATCAAAAGAGGCTCCTTTGTAACCTGCATGGAGGTAACTGAATTCATTTAGCAGCATGAATTACAAATTACTTTGCTGATACAGGGCAAATCCACATCAACTTCTTTGTCCCTGGACAGAGGCAATGCTAGTTAAACATCAAAATACCTTTGAGATCCGGGTATAAGGTTTGCAGCCAGTTTCTTTTTAAACACTGCCTTTATACCAGTGCTTGGGGGGGGTTGTGATATAACTGTAAGTGTCTTGAGCTGAAGTAAGACTTTTTTTTAATACTCAAAGCCAAACTACTTTGAAACACTTTTAGATCTTCCACTAGAACCATTAACCAAAGTTGCTAATTGCCTAAAAAAGAACAGGATCTTAAGTTTTCAAAGCCCAAAGATATATTGACCAAAAGAAGATCTAGTTTAAAGTTTCCTATTCATATTGTTTTCACATGCTTTTCTCACTATCTCTTATTAAAAAGATATTTTGGCAAATGTAGCTTACCACACTTCAAGAAACTTTTGAAAGCTAGGTAATAGAAAGCATACTTGAAACTTTCAAATGCTTTGTTTTTCATGCTATGACTTTTTAAATTGATCTTCAATTATAAAATAAGGCCAGCAACAAAATACAACTTGCTTATCATACTTCTAAGCCAACACAGCTCTTTCTAGTCCTACTTCCAAATATTTCACTCATTTTTATTTGTTGAAGAAGTTAATAAATGTTTAGTAACCCAGTACTGTCAGCTTCTCACCATTCCTTGTCTGCTACATGTAGTTCTTAATGCAGAATTGCAGAAACAGCACGAATGATGCATCACATCAACCAGTTGTAACATTATAATTTCTTGGTGACTTATTAATACAATTCATCAGCAATGTACATTCCTTAGCTTTGTTTTCTTTGTCGTTACAGTAGCTAAACAGTGTTTGAGGTGTTGTCTTGATGAAAACCATTGAGATTTTTTTCTGGGAAAGAAATGCGACGTCACTTCTTGATGTAAGTAAAAACTGGATTTCGAAAATGCTCTGAACAATGCGATGAAGTTTATTGGCCTTTAGAAATGCTTAGCATTTGTTTTAGCAGGGAGCAGGATGACAACGTGAGAATTGTTCAGGCAGAAACCAATGGAATACAAAGTGTTCTTCCTCACCTCATGTTACGCATAAATTATTAATATTCCTAAGAATTTCTCTCTCCCTCAGTCATCTCTTGTTAATGCAACAAGACTTACAATTTTTCTAATGCTTTCCTTTTATGCAGTCCACAGTAAGGGACTTAGCTGTCAAGAGGGAGCAATTGTGCCAGCAGTTAATTGCAAGTACAATAAAGTTCCTTGGTTTGAAGAATGACCCAAGTATTCCAAACTATTCTGTATTGCATAATGTTGATTCCACTACCCAACTCAGTATGCAATTCGGGAAGTAAAAACCATGCCCTAGTCCTCAACTTTCAACTAAATCATAAATTACCCTTTCCTGCTCCCTTCTCCTCCCCACGCCACAAAAAAAGCCCAACAAACACCCCAAAGGGGAAAGGTATATTGCTATTTCTCTACCATCAGCAGGCAGCTGTGATAAACACTGGTAGAGTGTGCATCATTACCCTATGTCATCCTTTACATGGACAAATGTTAACCTAGTATGTCTATCCGTTACTTCAGCAACTCAAGTGACAGATCCTTGTCCAGAAGCCTGCTGTGGGATAAGGCTTTCCAAGCTGGCAGTGTACCCAGCAGTACTTGCAAAGCAGAGTGTAATGACCATTTGATACTGCACAGTCATTGCTTTTGGTGTGAACTAGCAACGGTCTTCCATGCTCAGGTCAGTGATTTTGTTTAATTCAGCACCTTTACCTGGAATTTTCCTTACTGCTATGGAGCTGATAATGCTAATTACATGTAGTGTAGTTAAGCAGACAACTTGACAGGGGACTTAAAAACCTATTAATTGATCTCCATGTAATTCAAGTATATGAATTACCCTAAGTTTCTTCATCAGGCACTTGGATGTGCAGGATGAAAACCTCTACAGAGAGCTGGAACTCCAATTGGAACTGGCCTCAGACACATCATTCAAAACCAGGTCAATTCTGGATTTTATCATTCCTCCTAAACTTCAGTTTGCTACTTGACAGCACACTGCACAGAGCCTAAAGCAATACCCTCCCTCCCCAAGATGTTTTGGTGTTCTGCTGTGGTTGTGTTTCACACTGCACTGCTGCTCAGCACAGAAGGGAACTCCCTGTGTGCCAGCCATGATGACATCTGAGCAGCAACACTTCTCATTTTGTGGGTTTCCTATCAACAGCCAGCAGTTGCCCACTGCCCTTGGAACACACCTCACCAGTACTCAGCCACGTGTCTGCACGCGAATACTGCTGCTTATCTCAGCTGGCACCAACAGCAGCTGGTTTCCCAATCCAGCTGCAATCAAATGGGTTGTTGCTCAGGTATTATAATTGACAGTATGGCTGTTAAAGGCTGACAGACCCTGCAGGTGCTGCTGCTTTTTTCCTTGTTTGGTATCTGTACAATAGGGCAAGGTGAATTTTTTTCCCCAAACACTGTGAATCCCCATGTACCGCTCCATCCTGCTTTCTGTATTTCTTGCTGCTTCCCCAGGGATCTACATGCCTTCTGGATCATCATTCTTCTCTGGCTTACCTTTGCTTTTGTTCGTGTTCCACACCACCAAGAATTATTCCTTGATCTCTTTCCTCAGCTGTTCTTGTTCCTTGAAAGCTTCCTATAGGATTGAATATATTTCTCTCAGTCTGTCGTATAAGGGCAACTAATCAGTTCCTCAAACAATCTGATCTTTAAATAAGAAAACCTTAATGTTTTTGAAGTCAGACCCAGAGATCAGGTTTTCTCACCTGATTAAAATTTTCTTTAATTTTTGGTTTCACATATATTGTATGAGTCTTTCTGTACTACCCTTCTGTCCGGGATCACAGTATGCAGGAAGACACCTATATTGTCTCTGCCACAGGCTGAGGGCTGGCAGCAGGGCCTCAGGCAGTTCATGGTCCTTCCTGGTCTCCCAGAAAGATAATAAAAACTTTTGGTTCTTACTTTTCATCTTTCATGTACATCTCCCAGCTTTCTGTGTAGACGGGCTCTGTTTCATGCGTCTGCAGAAGCACTTGCTGAGGACTCAAGGTGGCCACTGAAGCTTCTGCTGAAGTCTTTGTTTAGCAACAGTAAAATTTAAAGCCAGAAAAACAGCCTAGATTCTAAAAAGGGTGAGTAAGAAGGGCCTATATTTGTGGAGGTGGGTGCAGACTGTATATGTAAGACCTTTTGTCTTTCATAAGGAGGTTGCATACTAGTTCTCCTGCAATTATTCCAAGCAGAACTGCAATACAGTCGTAGTCCCAACAATATTATAACACATTTTACAGGAATAGTTGCAGATATTTTCTACAACTAGATCTGTACCGACACAGTTGGGAACAGTTTTCAGTTCAACCCTCTCAGCTGTGTTTTAATCCCATATCAAGGCAAGACACAGACTTTGATGGGGACAACTCCTTTCCTTCCCTCTTCCAGTTCTTACAACATACCTCAGGCAGCAGTTATGCTGTGGTCCTGGTAGATGCCAGCCTCTGGCATTTATCAAAGTAAGTGTTCCCTTGTAATTCACTTGGTAGCACAATGTGGTTGAATGACAAGCACGACATGCCTTTCCTCCAGCTGGGTACAAAACTAGCTGAAGCAGGCTGCTGAGACGCTGGATGAGTGCAACTGTCATGCTAAGGGGATTTTGAGGCTCCAGCTTGCAATGATAGCATGATGAGACTTGCTACACACCTGTGCTACACACTAGCTAAAAGCAAGTTGCTGCTAATTAATCAAATCCTTTCAGGGAATTACAGTCTCTGATCTTTGCTTGCCTTACCTGTGGCTCAGAGAGAATGCAGGTTCCTGCATTTGCTCTTCTTAGAAATTGTCTTCATCCATGCTCCTCTGAAGAAATCACCTCCAGAATTCAGCCTACACACCAAACCTAGTTACAGTCCACTAGCACCTTCCATCTTTGGGGAGAATAAACAGTCTGTTTCTTTGAAGAGCCACACAATCTCCTCTGCAATGAACTAGTCTTGAAGATATGATTGCTATGTGCTACATCCCCTATCTGTTTAATCATAACTAAGAATATCCTTGTGTTCTCTTCCATCCAATTTTGATAGAGTAACATTGTAGAGTAATGATCCAAAACCTGTAACATTCCATATATTTTCCTATCCATATGGAAAAAGTTCTCTGTTCTTTGTTGCTGAGTTCTTAGAAAGACACAGTAAGATAAGGATGCTGTTTAAACATTTTGGATCTAAGAATAGTATGAACCAAAAGAATCTGTAGAAACCATTCATTTCAATGAAATATCAAACCCTACTTTCTGAATTTCATTAGGAGCTGTCTTGCTCTTTCTCTCCTTTTCTGCTGCTGCAGGCTGCTTCCTAGGAGGCTAATGAGCCCCAGGTGACCGTGACCTTTGCCAATTGACCTTTGCCTCTCCAGCCTATAGCCTGAAGACCTTTCACTCTGTTCATGCCCTGGCAATAGACCTTGCCACATGTAGTTAACTCATCAACCCTATACCATATTTGAAATCCTATTATTAGATAACAGCATTATAAACAGCATCAACAGCAAATACTTTCAGCAAATGAACTATAGATTCACTTTTAATTAATATCTGCGCTCTTGAAGGCAAGAATTTGATTATTCATGGAGTGAGAACATGCAAGGGTTGCAAATGCACCTGAGAAATTAGTTAATGAGTTGTAATATTATATTGGTGGGAAAGGTTCTTGTCGCTTGTGCTGCATTATACATTCTCGTGGAACATTATAATACAGTTCCTGTATCACATATGGTAACCATAATGTGTTGGAAGAGAGCTGTATCTATTTTGGTCATCCTTTGTGCTTGACAGCTCTCAAGGTGACACAAAATTATTCTTCTGATCTTACAGATTCCTGTGGAGCTGCTTCTCAAACATTGATCTAAGACATGTGAGAAGAGTTTCCCTTGAAGAAGCATTGTCAGACAGCATATGGAAGTTAGACTAAATGTAGCTCAGCTTTACCCTATGAAATCAGATTCATTAAGTGATTATCCAAAAACCTTAAGTATCTGATTTGCAGGTGTTTGAGCTCTGATGTATACATGTTATGAATACATATGGCCAGCCAGCTTCCTTCACAGAGAGTGAAGGCCGGCACATTTCTTGAGTGAAAGTACAGTCTCTAGATTAACACTTAGTGTTGAAAATATCTCCAGTTAATATTTTCAGAAAACAGAAGTAGCGTATGTGGTGTGCCCTCTGAGGAAGCATATGTTTGAGCAAATCTTACTACCTCTCAGAGGTCATCCATGACAAATGATAGGAGATGTGCACATGTGGCCTGAAATATATTTCAAAGTTGGAAGGAGTTTCAACAAGAATGAGATAAAATTTTCAGATCAAAATATGTGTCACATGAAAAACTGCATATCTGACACCAATCTGTGTTTGGTGTTTCGCATGTATTCAGTATGAGGTGTGTTGGGACACAGTTACAAAATTTGACTCAAATGTGGTGAGATTGCTGATATAAGGGGAGGATTACTAGAAAAGCCGCATCATTGTGTGAAGACAGCACACACCATCATCAGTCACTGACAACCTGCTGATAACCAGAAGTAGTTTATGAGGACTCCAAGGGGACCTTGGCCTTTTAGTAGTGCTAGTGGATTCAGAGCGTGGTCCTACACAGCACAGTGCACAGTAGTCAGCTGAGATCTACATCTTCCCTAATTAGATATCTCTGAATATTTTTTAGCATTTCTTGAACAAGGTCTATGTAAAACTAGCTCTAACATACTACTGGGATGTGAATGTCCCTTTCCTAGAGAATATCAAAAACTTCTTCACAACAGGAAGGGAAGTTACTATTGTCAAGAAGCAGCAGAATTAGTTTGGAAGATTAGCAAGAGAAAGAGCATTGATTGGTAAAGACCACACAAAGGGATGCGATATGCAGGACCCAACTTGGAACTCAAACTCAATAGGAGCTGTGGACTAAGTGATGTGACAGGTAACAGGATCTAATAGGTTGTCTAAATGAAAATTAATTCACCCAAAAGAAAATCAAGGGAATCTGAGACAAAAAGAAATGGGAATAATACCTACTTTTATGTAACCAGTATGACTAGAATTGCTCAGTAATTTCCAAATTGATCTTCTTTTTCTATTTGATAATGTGAAATAAATGCATGAGATCAGCTCACAGGAAAATACTGATCTGGGAATCTGGGGACAGACTGGGAACTTTTCCTGTAAGGAGAGTGGAAGAAGTTACCTGCTGGACAGATTTCTATTAGAATTTCGCCAGTTTGCTCAACTGTGTGCTTGGCCACCTGCCTATAATGCAGCCTCATGTTCATGGCCTCAGTTTTAATGGTTGACACCCCTGGAAGCTCCCATTCTGTGTGCTGCCCTAGAGATCAGCAGTCAGAGGTTTCAGATTTGCTAAGTGCAGCTAAGTGGCACCTAAGAGTTGTGGTTGCTTCTGCAGTTGGTAGAAGTTTGATTTGAAATATCTGAAATGAAATGCTTGTCATGGTCTCAAAATGAAATGTGGTGGGAATTCCCCCTTTCCAAAGAAGCTTTGAAATTTCTGAAGACATTTTTGAACAACGTGGAGTATTTTTCTTTTCCAATTTTGTAATATCTAATGGAAAGGAAATTCTTGCTTTTGTCAGCTCTTGCAGTTTTATAACAGAATGGCCAATACTCCCCCAATCACTTGCTTTAGCAACAAAGATGAGTTGTATGAAAAGATAAACTTAATAGGGTTAACAATACAGGCCATGCTTGACTTTACATACCTTGCCTTACAGTATTTTTTTTTCGACTTTTCATTTTGTTTTTTCCTTAATATGCATTAGTCATGTCAGATTAAAAACCTTCTTCCTGAAAAATGAATGCATAGCCATTGGCAAGCAATTAGCAAACACAAGAGAAGACAAAGGCACCCGAATGGGGAAAAGGTGAGTTATTCAGGGTAAACATAGGCCAGTAAGAGAAGTTGCTTTTGAAAGGATGCTATGGTGGTTTATCAAACTTAAACTTTCTATCCATTACCAGCTAGTACATTTTTAAAGTTCTAAGCACGTTTTCCTTTCCTAGATTTGCTTAAGCAAACTTAGAGAGCAAAAGGTAATGGGAGATCGAACCTCTGAACTTTTCTGGGTGGGAAGAAGAAAGGGGTAAATATTATTACTAAATTAGTTACTAAAAAAACCCCAACAAATCATAGAAGTTTCACGGATCTAAATACTGAATCTTTAAATGAAAAAGCAAGTGAAATGCTAAGTATACATAATTACAGCTAGAAGCCCCTCCCCTAAATATGCAATATAACCAGTCACATTATCCTCTTTTGGCAAGGATAAAAGAAACCTTTGAAAACTATCATAGTTCTCTGTGGTGAAATTGTACAGTCCATATCATAACATGCTGTGAGCTGATTACGTATGGATGCATGAAGGTTCTTACTACATTAATGCAAGGTTGTTTTCCTGTTTGTAAACTCACTGATAATCTGGGAAAGTCCCTATCATTTGAGCATTTCTCTTGTAGGTTGGACTTCTGACTTGACACGCCTGTTACAATTATTACTCAGTGATATGAGAGAGTGCCAACGAAGATCCTTCTTGGCTTCTGAGTTGCAATCCTAAGCAATTGATATTCTGCAAGTGGCAATGCATTTCACTACTGTACAAAATGTAGATCACAGCTGTGAAGGCTTTTCATCCTCGCTGGCTGTAAAGAATGTTAGAATGACAGTCTGAAGGTCAAAGGTCTAAAAGAAATACTTCTTTTTCAAAGTAAAAAGAAATCATAAGTCACCAATGAAATCAAGAGCCTTTCGAGGTCGGCCTATTTCATGTACTTGTTTGCCAAACAGTACCTTGTTACATTCATGAGGGAAAGAGTAATCTCTTTTACTGACATTCAGGCTTAGTCAAACAGGTTGTAAGCAATATAAACGTTGCAAAAGGCATTCACTCTTAACAGTTGCGCAATTACCTTCTATATCTGACTGGACCCCAGTCTGGAAAAACGGTGTGGGACTAATTCACTTGATTTTCACTTGTCCAAACATAAAGGGAAAACACAGTAGAACATGTATATCCCACGCATTGCTTGAGTAATCTGTTTCTCATGAGGAATATGCAATGAAATTAAATTTATGGTTGAAAGAGAAAGCAAGGATAGGTATACTTCTCCTATCTCTGAACCACTCAAGGGTCTTTCTTAAAAGCTGTGAGGGTTTGTCCAAACAAGATGATTAGTTTCACAGTAAGAGGGTAATTCAGATGCTCATCTTTTTCATATCATCACTGATAATATCGAGAATTAAGGAATGAAGTTGCCAGCACTATAAATGTTTGCAATCTTGGTTCTTTTTGTGAACCTGAAAGAACATTAGTTTCACTGTCTAGTAAAATAGATTCGCTTTGTATTCCCTGTGCAAGAATTTTGTGTCCTGTGCTGCTTGGTTATGATGCTGGAAACACAGAGCTGTGTTGTCCAGCTTTTTGATGGAGAATTGTATCAGTATTCTGTGATTCTGGACTCTCAGATGGAAGTAGAAGAAAAAGGCTGGAGCTGTTACCATTTCTTATCTTTTGTTGTTTTCAGCTTCAAGGAAAACAAATCCAGTGTCAGCATACACAGATGAAATAAGATTCACAGGCTAATAAATGCTTTTGTTCGCTGTTGCAGTCAGACATGGAGCACTCCTGTAGGACAGTGCAAATATAGGCTCTGTGTCATATTATTGGCTTTCAAGGCACGAGTATAGGATTCCTCATAGTGTTAAAGCCTTTCACAGTAAATGTCTACGCTATAAATTTTGATGTGCTTCCCAGCTGAATGGATGCTTTGAGTGGAGACAGACTGGCTGGAGCTAAAGTAGTTAGCTTTGATTTACCTCTTCTCTATTATTCAGTCCTATTGAGAATTTGGAGTAGTGATATCAAGGCATGTTGATTGGCTTCAGTTTATAGATTGAAATAAAATGAGTGCTATTTAACCTTGGTCAATACCATACAACCTTATAATGATATTAGTAGGATGAAGTAATGTGTAGATTTGTAAGACAGAGACAATGAAGCATGATGTTTGCAAATAAATCCATTGACAGATGAGTTTTCCCTATTAATCATTCAGTGTGTGCTTTTTGTGTGCGTCCTTGTGGGGTTTCCAGAATTAGAGAAGTACTTGTGAAGAGTCTGTGTGTGTGCCATTTCTTAAGCCCCATTTATATTTAGTCTGATTTGTAATGTTTGGTTTGCATATGTTGGCCATATTCATGCAGTGCGTCTCAGCTGCTGCTTTTCCTAGAGCTAAAACAGTTCCTACTCTCCAGCATTCGAAGGATATTCCTGATATTCCTCCTTGCTACAGTTTGTTATCTGCAGTTGTAGTGAGAGTGAGTTAGTTATTTGTGGGCCTAAAATGGGTAATTTAAACGAGGTGATCCGTTTTCTAAATCCTGTTCTGACACTTTATGCTCCCTCAAAGATATCTGCGTGCTTCCGATATTTCTTCTCAGACTAACTTCTAGGTATTTATGGAGTTGAGTAGTTTCCTCACTAGTTCTATCTAGCTTCCTAACTGAGAAGCAAAGTATGATTTCTCTTCTCTGCTGGAACCAACCAGTGACATTAGGGTTACTTTCCCGATAATTATTAGTGAGATTGATTAACAGTTTTCAAGTCATTAATCCTGTGCAAAGTTCCTTTCTTCTGCTACAAATTGTAGGTGAATTTTAAAGGGCTATCAGTACTGACACTTTTAATTACTGTACGATTAAAAGGGCAAGTATTGGTGGGGAAAAAAAGACAGAGGTGCAGCTGTCCCAACAAAAATCAGTGGTCCTAAACTTGAATAAGTCCTTGCAAGCAAGATTTCGGGGGGGGGTGCATGCGCTGCATGTGAATCCTTAGGGGCCTTCTGAATGGGAGTGCCTGTCAACTGTGGCAGCTATAAGTTATAGTCCTCCAAGCACATATTTGGTCCTCTGGATATTTGTCATGCAGACTGGTGGCCCAAGGTTAAGCCAGAATTAGATATTTATATCCTAAATATTATTGCCACCAACCCACACCAGAGTTAGACACAGTTAAGCCGTATTTGGCCATTGCATTAGGCACCCTGCGCTCAAGGAAAATTTCCGAAAAGAAGGGGAGAAGGGCTGAGTGGTATCAGCTGTTACCATGCAGCAAAGCAACAATTCAACACTCTGCGTGTGTAATTCTGTTTAATGTCTGTGTTTGCAGAAACCTGACCAGCTCTCACAGAAGTATCTGTTGTTGCTGCGCACCATGCTGTGCTGTTCTTGCTCAGGCAAAACTGTCAGCAGCTGAAGGTGGAGCATGGTCCCGTACTCACAGGCCTTACTTTTTACTCTCCTTATCCTAGAAATGAACTAATGTAAACAAGGTGAAATATAGAATCGTTACAGCCTTTCATTAAAATAGAA
Organism: Limosa lapponica baueri; assembly: GCA_002844005.1. NCBI lineage: Eukaryota > Metazoa > Chordata > Aves > Charadriiformes > Scolopacidae > Limosa > Limosa lapponica. The sequence continues at coordinate 472,238 of KZ505758.1, read as the reverse complement.
GTCTATAAATGGATCTCAGTTTATCCTTTCTCATCTCTGTCAATATTCTCAGACCCACCCTTCCCATATACTGACAAAAATGCTTAGCATTTAACTGCAGAGCTATATCACGCTCCAGCTGAATTTGAAATAGTAGCAACCCTCAAGCCTCCAGGTCTGTCAGAGACTACGAAAATCCCAAGAGTGTGCGCAACACAAACCCTGCAGACAGAGTGAAGCCGCAGCAGGCAATTCAGTCTGTCTCGCATGTCCCAAAGACTAACATACTCAGATTCATACTTGGCTTTTTATTCCAAATGCGGAAGATGTATGTGCAAAAGGAGAAGTCTGCAGACAGCAGGAATTTTATGAAGTAGAACCAGATATAGCCCACTGAGCTATTGAAAGATTGTGGTTCCCATCCATTGGTTGTAATGGATGGGAATTCCCTTTTAAAAGACTAATATAGCAAGTTTTAGATGATTTGCTCAGATTGGCTGGCTCTTTATTTTGGATGCTGTATGTAATGCTGATTAGAATATTTGTAAGATGGTACCTAGAAAAAAAAAAAAGAAGAGGCATGTCTGTTATAGCCATGGGGTCCGGTGCCAGCATGCACCAGCCAGCCCAGGAATGAGCGTTTGGAGAAGGTGAGGAGAGAGAGTCCTCGCAGATGGAGCTCCACAGCTGTAAAACCAAGAGGTGTGCACCTGACCATGTTCTTTGAAGTGGTTCCTGAACCAAATCAGCTTGAAAGAGCCTGGAAACAGCGTTCATCATCTATCTGCTTGGTGCCCTTCCATGATTAGTGTCAATGAGCTTAGGAGTGAGAGCTTGCCTGTGTGCCACAACTTGTTCTGCCCCTCAGGCAGGATTCAGAGAAACGCAGGCAGTGAATCTTCTTTATTTTTAAGTATTTTGCATGTGAGACTAATATAACCACCTGTCCAATTGGCTATCTACAACACATAAAATATATGTGTGGTTGTGTTGCAACTGACATAATTATCGCAGTGGCAAAGGGCCAGCACCCAGTATAATTTGAATACCCTGGACTATCAATGCTATGCAGTAGCTTGTCTCTGAGCAGACTAACTGTGCTGATAGTTTTAAGTAGTTCTTGCCACAATATTAAGTTTTATATCTAAAACGGTCCTGTTTTACACAGTAGAGTAGATCTAGGTGAATGTCATTTACCTAACATTTCTAGAATGAATGATAATTATTTGGGAATGCAGTTGTTCTCATATCTTGGTGTGCCTCTGAATCACTAGAAATACGTCTTGGAATTACCAAACCATGCTGCTGTAGAATAAAAAAGCTAAACCATGACTCCCTCTTTATGGTCTTATGTTGATAAAACATGCTTAGAGATTTGCATATGTTTTGTGATATCATAACAAATATAACAGAATATAACACATTATCTCCTTGGTCAGTCTTGTCTTACAAGGTGTTTGGTTCTAAAATTCATTTCTGATTAGCCGTAGTTGGCTATAATCAGTCACTTACTATGGTTTCTCTACATTTACACTAACACTACAGTTCAGTGGCTTTAGATATAAAAATACAGATCTCACAGAAGTAGTTAGTTGGGAAACTCCCAATTCTATATGTCAAAATATCCATTCATTCAAACCAAAATCAATAGTAGAACTGTTTTTAAAAAAAAATCTGATTCACAAATTGGCCAAAACATCCTTTGTTGTCAGAATGAAGTTAAAACAAATTGGGTTTTGGTTTAGAATTGTTTTCCATTTCAAAAATTTTTTTCAAATTACAATAAGAGGGAGGGGAGGAGGATTGAACTAAACAAAGCTGTCAGATGAGCAGATATAAATCAACACGAATTCAACTAAGCTAAGAAATGGGAGGAACTTCTTGTATAGCAAGGATATAAACAATTTAAGACTTCATACACCAAATTAATACTTTAAATAGCTGCTTGAAATCAGTGGGCTAACATGGCTCATGCTCGGTAGTGTGACAATGAGGGGTAGCAAAAGCTTTCTGGTAGCTTCCACCACCAAAAATAATTTCCTGGAGGTTCCCAGGAGTTGTCCTGGTGCACTGAGCCTCTTGGAAGCCTATAATCCACCATTTTGTATCCATCTCCATCAGGCAAAGGTATGTCAAGATGTTAAGAGACATGTAGCTGAGGGAGAAACTAGCAAATTCATTGCCTTCCACAAATAATGTAAGGCATTCTTGAGAAACTGCTACCTGAATGTCTGGAAGCAGCCAAACTCCAACGATTTTCTTTTGTCTTCCTTCACTGCTGTTGCAATAGTACTGTTGGTCAGCTTTTCTGTTAGCAAGACTCAAAACTTTGGATTGTGTTGGACAACTCTGCTTGTTTCAGAGACTCTGCTTTCTTAAAGGGCATGCTTTCTAACCTCCATAAGTAATTCTTCTGTATCAGTAGCTGAGGTCATCTATTCTAATGCCAAGTCAATTGCCCTTATGCACTATAACCGTACTGTTATTAAGAGAAAAAGCCTAGCATCATATTAAGCCACTAAGTGCATCATTTCTAGTAACCTTGCATTCCACAGCAATGTCAGTGTGTTACTTAGTGGGTATATTTGCGTTCATGTCTTTCTAATTCTGGCACCACAAGTTTCAGAGACAGTTGTTACTGTACTTTCAAAAGTCTACTCTAAATGACGATAGTCCCTCAAAATTGGATCAAATATTCTCAAGTTAATGGTAATTACACACCATTTTGACAGCTCTCACAGTTTAACATCTCTCTTAAGGAGCTGATGACTATGTCAGAATCTCATCTTTCGATAAAAAAATACATATATAAATAAATAACACTCCATAAACTGGCCTATTGAGTAAAACATGAAAAAGGAACACTGCAGGTTCAAACATCTTTGAGTAAATAAACAGGCCCCAGCCGGTATTTTTATTTAAAATCTCATTGTTTTTAAAGCAACAACTTCAGCTTCTTGTGAATTGCAATTTTTTTTCCTTTTTGAAACACTTGAGGCTAGCAAACACACCATGCTGTTCCGTGGCAAGAAATTCTAAAGACATTCCAAATCTCTAGTTTTGTCACTGAAAAAACGTCATCCAACAGTAAGATTTAGATGTCCATGTAGCTTGCACATAAGCGTGTTTCTAGAACTGCTAGCATTTTACAGCTTAAGAATCAATATCTTTGTTTTATATTTGATGGAGAGACAGAAGCTGATGAGCACAGATGGATTTTGGTAAGCAAATATATAGGGATACACATACCTGCAACAGAAGATAGCAGACATACTTAAGAGAAATTTTCATTTCCATGAAACGCAATTTCATTTCATTTCATTTGTAAAAAGTTTCAATGCACAAATTTCAATTTCTATTTAGAAAACACATCTATGTTTGCAGTGCCCTTATATTCATAATGTCAGATACTGCCATTTTCCTTGGCATGGGATTGTTTAGTTTAAAGTAAGATTGTTTTACTATGGACAATTCTGAAAATTAGGCAAATGCTGCAGTCATTCTCCTTTGCCAAAGTGACCTCACAGTGCCATGGTGTTAAAAATAAAATTGTAGAGGTTGTTCCTTGTTGTGGAAGAAGTAATACGCCACATTTTCTCTGCATTACGGTTTAGAATTTTGCAAAACTTACACCAAGGCAATTCTATGCAGTTGTTAGCAAGTCTCATCATGTCCATCATCAGGAAGAATAGGATAGGATGAAGGATCAATAGTAAGGGCAAAAAATGGTTCTGTGAATTTCCTCTAAGGTTTTTACATTTAGAGACCTAAACTTTGAGTCTACTGGAATTCCTTAAATTCATTGTTAGTTTAAATTGGATGTTTTACTTCATATTTTTGATGCTGACTCAGATGTAAAAAGATCCAAATGAATGATAAGCAATTAATAATACTAATGATGTGATATGCAATAGACTTTTTATTGGCACAACTGTTCACCATTTTCTGTGCATGGCAAAGCCACACAGTACTTTTCAGAGTGCTGTAAATCAGTCCAAGCTAAAACTTCTTTGCACCTCGTGCTATCACAAACACTGCAATGAAACTACTCCACATTTTTAGGAGAAAACTCATTTTTTGCCCAATGGAAATTCTTTGTACTTGGATTATGAAGAATTTGACCCTGTAGTGACTCATAACAAAAACATCAATTGGAAATGACTTGTGAGGGGTAAGAGCTTAGAATGAAGCTGAGCAAAGAGCAGCTATAAGCTGCCAATGCGATGCAGTCAGAAAGAAAGGCAAACTTTCTTGAAAGAAAGGTGTGTATTAGAAGTTCTTCCAACAGAAATGGAATACTGTTACAGTCAGAGTACGAAGAACGCATTAAACCTCTTTCGTACAACTAAATTCAAACTTGGGTGTCATATTTGAGAAAGATTAATTCAGAGTATAATCAGGGAGGAATGGAGGGAGAGAGGAGATTAGAGGAGGCCCCAAGACACTAGAAGTGCCTGGTTTGCTTTACATCTTAAAACACAAACTATGAAGGAGTATGGTTAAACAGGAAAACAAGAGGTGGTTCAGACTTTTTTTTGTTGACATCTGTTTCTTGTGGGAAATTCCAATTCATCAAACAAAAAATTTCCCAGTCTGGTTTGGAAATTATTTTTACTCTGAAACTTTCGATTTTTTTGTTTGTTTGTTTTTGTTTTCACATTTTCTTGTGAGAAAAGAAAACTCTTTCCTTTGGGGGTTTGTTAGCAACCATACTTACACACTGCTTGACTGTACTGAAAGGTACTTATTTACATCTCTATTTCATTTGCTCTGCAAGATCTTCATTCTGCTTCCCAGTAAATAGAACACTGATTTCTGTATCCTCTATAATAGCAAATACACCGTTTCTGCTTCATGCTGACTCCAAGCCAAAACGTGTGGAAGAATAAGATGATGCCAACATCTTTATGTTACAGGGATTTTATCAGTGATGATAGGGTATTCAGTACTCAGCCTTCAGAAAATAACTAAAATCAGAAGCCCAGTAGCAGACAGAGCTAACAGGTTTAGAAATCTACCCAAAGTAAAGAGTACAAAGAAAGGCAACATGCGTAGAGAGTTTCCTGCCTAAGGGAATGTTGTCCTTCATTCAAGAAGCAATAATACTGAAAGTGTTGTCACTAAAAGCCATTTTTTTGAGATGTAAAAGGTATGTGTTAGTTAAGGTGATCTGAGTCTTTTTCCTTTCTTGTTTTAAGATCCATTTTAATCCATTTTGGTCTAAAAGACTAAAGAACTCTTCCAACAGAGATAAATGGCATAGTCTATAGGATGGATCCAATCCAGACTTTATAAGTGCTGGACATGTGCACAGTGCAAGAATTTGGGCTGCCCTGCAGCTGCTGACAATGGAAGCTGTGGATTTCTACATTTTTGGCTCTGAATCAGAAGCTCTAGGCCCTGAAATTCCTGGTCCTAAGGAAGCTCCATGGCAAGGCCCTGCAGCGCCAATCCCCAGGTACACACTGGGTGATGGACATGGTACCCCACCCTGTGAGCAGAAGCCTAGGTCTTCAGAATCTGACTGAATGTGCTGGAAAAGATTATTTGAAAATTTGAATTCTTTGAAAATCCTATCTATGAAATGTATCCAATCTATATTTCTATGAAAACTTTTGGTTTGGGACTTTTTCTGACAACAGTATAAGTCACCACCTGACTGGAGAGTGGAAGGACATCAGGACAGCCTAATGTACAGCCTAAAGCAATAACACATTACACAATCTACATAACTCTGTAGTTTTCTTTGCCTTCCTTCCTTCCTTCCTTCCTTCCTTCCTTCCTTCCTTCCTTCCTTCCTTCCTTCCTTCCACCACGCCTCCTTCCTCTTCTCTTCGTCCTCTTTTCCTTCCTCTTTCCTCTTCTTCTTCTGGCCTTGTCTGAACTCCAGCTTTTGCTTCAGTGTAAGAGCAAGATATTTTTGCTTGCTTTAGTGAAGTTCATGGAGCAGTTCTGTCTGAGGTTTGCAGCCCTTTCTGTCTTGTACAGGTAACATTAACATATTGAAAACATGCTTAATTGTGTAGTTGAGCTGGAGCTAAAAAACACTGAAATAACAGCACCAACAGCTGGGTGACCCATCTTTCATGCTAAAACATTGTTAGCTTTTAAAGGTACGTTAGAATGGGCAGCAACAGTTAGCTGAGCAGAAATGTGCAATAAAATTTGACTGGAAGTTGAGATACAATTGGTAGTACCTGCCCTTTTCTGTTTCCAGATTTGGGCCCGTTCTTAGTTGTCTTCTGCAAACTGTTTCAAACATTTGATCCAATTTTTTGTATTTTCATGCACTGTCCCACACTACTTGCTACCCCCTCTCCCATCCCACTTTGTTGTCCTCCAGTGTTTTCCATTTCCCCATCTGTAGCTTGGGTGAAGCGTCAAAATAGGCAATGGTGATAGAGGGTTGTTCCCCATGGCTCACTTCTTGCCCCGTCCCTCCGTGTTCACCTGGTGGCCTTCTTACCATGTTGTACCCGTCTGGATCTCAGCTGCGTGATGGTGTTTCCTCTCCCTGGCTGTCAGGAACCGTTGAGTGTGCAGCAGCAAGGCAGGCAGAGCAATGCTCAAAGGAGCAGCACAGCTGTAAGGCTTAGAACAGTTTTGAAAATAATCATCTTTTCTGTAGCCAAAATGACCACAGGTGGAAAAAGACACTGGTAGAGCTGCTTAAAAATTTTCTAACATTTTTCATGTCAGCTAGTCAAAATGAAGCTGCCAGGGAGAAGGGAGCTATTTCAGCAAGTCTTCTGACTTAAAAGCTATCCTGAATTTCCAAATCTATTGCAAGTTATTAACACTGTTCTCAAACATTTCAAACACACTGTCATTTCAATTTACCCCTTAATTTTACATTTTTTCCTTAAAACTTTTAACTCACTTATAACAATAAATAGTCACATTAAAAAGGCCACAATCAAGATGAAAGATTTTTAACATGCTTAAATAAAATGACATAGTTCATCTGTTCCAAATTATTTTTCCCCAGTGTATCAGTTTATGATATTTTCCTACCCTTCAATTGTTCCTCCCATTTCAGCATGGGAAAAACGTTGCAAAATCTCAAAAATTCTTATGGAAAGGAAGGATAATTTTCCATTTAGATTTGAGAGCACTTATGAATAATATTATTCTTCCCTCTTTTTAGTTTGCTTTTCCCTTAGTTTCTCTTCAGTCACATGAATAGAGCTAGAGCTATCAGAGTATGAAGTGTCAAGAGTTCACTGACTTGGACAGAAAGCATACATCTTCCTACTATATGATGAGATTAATCTTTTTATGTAATTTCTCAACTAAATACCTGTGATTACAGCACATGAAGAACTCTACAATTATAAAAAGGAATGAAAATCTGGGAGCATGTCTAAATTTAATGCTCTGTTCAGTTCCAGAATGGCAAATTTGAAATGGCATCTCACCACATCACTCCTGATTTTTGTTATATCTGCGTTTTTTTGGTTAACATAAATGGCTGTGCAGCTATTGAAACTGGTATTCATGAAACAAAAAATTAATTCACGATCTGAAAGAAGAGAAAGCTAGTGCATTTTTCTCCTCTGACTAAACTGAAAGTTGTTGTTGTATTTACAATATGCAGTATTCTGGAGAGAGAAGGAGGTTTGTGTGGGACTGGCCTCCCAGAAAGATCAAGCAGCAATGGTAACAACAACTTTGTTGTTTAGTGGTTTTCAGAGGCACATTCAAAGCCCTTACAGTAAGAGTACATAAAAACCCTTTAAAGAAACACAGCCAAATATTGCATTTAAAGCAGAAGTGAAAACAGGGTTTAAAATAGACTAGGAAACACATTCCAAAGAGACACCCTTCCAGGATCTTGAATGATGCTAGAGAAAATACCTGCAAGTTAGAGCTGAGAGTGGTCTTGACAATAAAAGTCAAACATTTTTAGAGTAATTCTAAGAATGATTTTTAGAAACCATATTTTTCTAATTTTGCGTAACACTAAATACTTCTGTCCAGTGCTAGAGCACAATGTAATTGCTAACTGTACATTCTTCCCAAAACTTGTAAAAATAGCCACATTGGCTACATTACACAGCTAAATAAACAGGGTCCAGGAATCAAGCAAGAGTGTTGGACTCCTGATTGCCGAGACAGATTGATTACTAGCTCTCTCCTTTGCTCTAGTTGACTGGCCTTGTCCAGGATGAAGCTACCCTTGGTTCTTGGGACGGTATCTTCAGGGACCATTCCCCCTAAACAGCAGTGTACATGTTGCACCAGAGTTCACTCCCTCTACAGTACAGTCTTCCCATCAGCCTTTGCATCTCCTAATATCCTTTCATATCTCTTTTCTACACCCCAGGGCATGCAGCCATTACCTTCAGTCTATAAAAATCCACTCTGGCGTAGCACATTCTTCACATTACTTTACACAGTCCCAGGCCCTCTTTCCAGAAACCTTGACATTGTTCTCTTGACCTCTTGTGTTTAGTTGCACAGGCATACCAGCTGGGTCAGGTGAAGGTCCACACAGCTCAATATCCACCAGAAGCTTTGCCCCAGATTCCTTGGCTAAGAATATAGAAGCTTGAGTATAAGAACATGCAAACCAATCAGAGAGTGATACTTCTCTTCCTATGCCCTAATACTTTGTCCTCAAGGATTTTATGAGGTGGAGATTGTTTCCTTCTGTTTAATAGCTTCCATGACATGAATACTTGCCTATAATTGCGAGAAACTGAACATGAACTTTGATTTGCCTAAATACGTGCAAATGATACTCCAGCCCTACTCCACACTGTTACTGGGATTTGAAAATAAAAAACCAGAGTTTTTAACTGCTTGTATAATGCTGAGCCTTGCGAGTTTGTTTTAAAGATATCCTCCATTGCCATGAAGGCCATGTTTTTTTATTTTGTTGACCTAAAAGCTGCATTTCTCATGAAATCACTTGACTCTAGCAGCAAAGGCTTTAGGAAGTTAACTAAGTTATCATGAGACTTGGCCACACTGTGAAGGCCACAAACCATCTGACCATAGGACCAGAATTCGAATTCAGAGGTTTCTTATTCCAGCACTGTACTTTTTCTGCTATGTTTTTAGCCAAGATTCTCTAGGGCTTGAGGGTTTTTAAAACAATAACATCCTATAATCAACTGCCTTTGATAGATGATGAAAAATACAACAATCTGTAAAAAATGTCATTGCTTTCTTGCATGAAATGCTAACACTGGCAAGACTATTTCAAGCAAGTTGAAGCCTGTTTATCATCTCTCTTGGCAATGCCTAAGTCAGGGCAATGTAGTAATCTATTCTGGAGAAATGCTGTTCCTAGTATTACTCTTGGATGCAGATGAAGAAATTGAACTTATGAAAGTATTTTGTGTTGATGAGTGTAATCTTTGTCCAAACTAGCAATCTTAATAAGCAATGCCAATCAAAATCAATTCATTTTTAACATTTAAGGGCAAGAAGAAAATATTACTGCAATTTAGAAATAACAACAACAAAAAAATCACTGTTTCTTTTTAGTTTGTCTTTCACAATCAATTACCTGTTTCAGTCTGGGTAATGCTTTCTCTCTTTGTGGCACACCCAACCCAGGTAGATTATGTGTGTATTTCCCTATTTATAGCACTGAAAACACACACACTTAAACATTCTATATGTTATTATAACTCAAACAGAAGTTGTGGGTAAATATTGAAATTATTAACTCTACAAACTGCTATTATTCTGAAGGTGTAACTCTATGACTGTGATGGTCCCTTCTGGTTTTAAAGTTCCTGACTAAATGTGAATTACTAGCAGACTGTTTAAGGTGGATTCTGCACACTTTTCTCAAGTGAAAAACAGCTAGCCTTAAAATGTAAATTAAACCACCATTATACCAAGCTATAGACCCACAGAGTGGAGAATACCTACAGACCTGGTGCTGATTACAAAATGAATTTGATGCTTTTTGGGAACGGTGTAAGAAATGGCTGAAGAGATTCTTTTAACCACAAGAAAGGGTTTGTTTGCATTATTTTTCCTTGCTGGATCCAGGTTTAGACTGGTTCTCATTTTATCTGCACCCTGTTCCCCACCTTCACATGACTGCACACGAAGCGGGGGCTTCAAAGCTGACAGCACTGGCCTAACTCTGTTCTCATTAAAAGCATTGGCAAAACTCCCAGTGGCTTCAACAGCAACAGGATTAGGGCAACTGTGAGCGCTTTGAAAAACTCACCCAAGGCAATAAATCTAGCATTAATTCACAAAAAAAAAGAAAGCAAACAAAAAAGGTATGAAGAGAGGGTAAGGAAGAATCATCTTTCAGTTACTTGAAGTCCTTTAACAGAAAAAGGACCCCAATTAAATATTGCTGTGCAAGGTCTCTGTGGCTCATCCGTGAGGGCTGGCATTGGACACTTGCTCATCTGCTGAAGCTTGTGCATGAGGACCAAAAGAGTAAAGGTGCTTTCCCTGGTCACCATGTGCAGAAACTCTTGGTAATCACACCGTTTACACAGTGCAAGAGCAAGGAGAGCTCTGAGCTCTCAGACCCGAGCAGCAGAGCTGGGCTGCCTGGGGCCAGCACATGCTTCACCATTTCCCACAGTGAAGCATGGGTGCTCTGGCCTGCAGGCTCCTGAGGCACTTAACTGTCATTTGTTGGATGTATCCGCATCCAGTCATTCTCAGCTCACCTTGCACATCATCTCTTTTACCTGTCTAATAATTACCTGTGCCTGTCTTTGAATTGCTTCCATTATGGTGGTGCTTTTCTGGCACAGAGATAAATGACATAGCCATGGACTTTGCCCATAATGGGAAGCACAAAGGAAACCTTTCAAATGGCATCTGACACTTCAATCTCAGGTTATTTGCATTTTATGTATGACTTGGTATCCTTCTCATTTTACATCATGCACACCAAAGATATGGAATTATGAAGCCAAAATGGTAAAAATATTCTTTGGTTGTTTTGATGGTTGCTTCACTGGAGACATGAACCTTGGAGAATTTTAAGATTCTTGTGTGAAAATTTGTATGTCCTTCTGAGGACATTGAAAGATGGAAAGAGGCAGGTGTCTTTCAGGTGAAATATCCTGGTAGCAGAACACCCTCCTTGTTAGGTGGATGAAAGATGTCAGAGTTCAGACCTGGTAGTGGATTATTTACTATACTGAAGAGAACATTGCTTCCCATGGGGCAGTAGCCACATATAATTTTGAACTACTTTTCCAGGTTTTGAAGCTACAGCTCTTTGCAAAGTGGGATTTGTGTTCCTTGTGCACCTTCTTCCATTTACTGTCATGAACTTTTTTTTTTTTTTAAACAGCAAAAGGATTGGCAAGAATACATCTGCTTTTGAGGAAGACAATGAAATTAGACAGCTAGATTCTTGGCAATGGCTGTCAGGTGTTGTCTGGACTTGAGTATAAAAAACATTTTGTACTGGTATCTTAAACAGTGGGTCAAAGAGAATTGATGGGTAAACTTGACATCTTTATAGCTTTGACAAAGTCAGTCCCATCACTACAAACCATAAATCTGATATTTCTGAGATTGACACAGCAAGGAGTTATTCCTCAGGTAACTTCAGGACTCTGATAGTCCTTTGAAAGATGATTCAGGGAGGTCAGGGGAAGGCATGACACTTGATGTTGCTCGTTAACTGTATTCAGGTGTACATTACTTACTCAGTATGGGTGAAACACACTTACTATGCAATGAGAATGATTTTCTACACCTTTCATTACAAATGACTAAGTGATTGTCCTGTGCTTGGCAAAAGACGAGTGTATTTTGGGAACATGAAGACAGTTTAGTCCAAAGTATTGTGTTACAGGCTATGGCTGTGTGCAGTACTTTTTGCTTTCTATCGCAGTTGGAAAGCAATTTGGGTTTAAATTCAGCAGGACTAGATTTTTGCCACAATTTGTAGTGAATAGCCAAACCTCCATCCAAACTTCTCTCTTTTCTTCCACCCCTAGTATCTCAGCAGGGTTTGCCATCTTCTCCAGCTAGGCAAAGAGCAGTGGATTCAGGTCCTCACTGCCACAACGTGAGTAATGCTCAAAGCATTATTGACAACACTTCTTTATGAAAAGTTGACTTTGGAAATTGTCCAGACCCTTCTCACCTCTCACAAATGGTCACAATTTCTCACCTTTCACAAAGTGACGTGCCTCTCCCAAATGCTGACTTCGTGGCTGGTATAGATACGTGGTATTTCCCCCTTTCTTGTTCATGAACTCCCTGCACCGCCCTGGAAAAATGAAAGGGCTTTGCAGAGGCCCACGGCATGTTGGTATCATTGTACAAGGATTTGTCCTGATTTTCAGAGGAGGAGAGCACACATATCTCCCACTGCCATCTGACAGGAGAAAAAGGATTCTGGGTAACAGAGATGTTAGTACATATCTTGCCTGAGGCATCTAATTGTCCGTGATTTTTATTTCAACCAATATTATTATGATAATCCTAACAAATTTTATTTGCAAATTCGTCCATTCACCTTTTATGTAATGAAGAGCTGGATCCAGGGTTTGAAACAGTAAAATAAAAGGAGAAGGTTCTGGCATCTCCTTTAAACCACCAAGGCCTTCATATTTGCATTGCTGTAGATTCAAAGCCAGATACTCCTTTTTGGCCTTGTATTACCATCATTCTTGCACAATTTCATGACCATGAGTTGTACCTTTGTACATTTTCAATGTGAAAGCAAAACTACTGATGCATGATAAGCACAAACAAACAGAGAGAGTGTTTGGAAGAACAGGCACTTGAAAGCATACCATTCATCTATCTGAAAATAACCTAGGAGTTTAACATTCACACAAAAATTACAGCTGGTGTTTTTGCCAAATAAATGCTCCCAACTATACTTCTGTATCCAGAGCTGGGCAAATAATTGATGTGGGGGGCCCACTGGCAGATCTACAAGAATTCATTTTGCATCAACCTGGAATGAAGTGTTCAGCCAAATGAAAAGTAGAAAAAATAATAATTTTTGACCAAGAACAAGTTTGGGGTTTGGGGAGGGATTACTTGTTTCCTTGTTCGTTCTTTCATAAAACTGATGTTGATTTCCAAATGCTTTGAACTAAAAACCAAAGTATCTCAAAACTAAAATGCTGACATTTTTCCTGTTTTCGGACTTTTTTTTTTTTCCCCCTTACAGCTTACAAATAATGGACATCATTGAATCACTATTATTCAGGAAAAACATTTTGGCCAAAAAAGCTTTTCCCAACTCTATCTGTATATCAGATGTCTTCACATGGTGCATCTCCACTTTTTTAATACATAGTGGGAATGTGCTGAAATACAAAACTTAGTGCAACTTCAGTAAAACTATGCAAAAGGGCAAGCCAGCACAGGAGACAGAAAGAACTATGTTGGTCAGCTTTTAGTGAAAGCTATTAAGCTAGTGGATATTTGTGTTCATGTCAACCTTATTAAACCATGCAGGACTGCATAATTTTTTCCCCTTTCTTTTAGTACACCCCAGGATACTTCTAACACACCTGCTTCTCCATATGCTCAAAAGTTGATTGTGATCTGGGAATGGGAAAAGGTAAATGTTGTTAGAACAGGAAATAAGTGCATTGTCATTTTTATATTTCCTTGATATTCACGACTCATGATTTTAACTTATTCCCTGAATAAGTTAGATGGCAGTTTGGATCGAATACACATTTGAGTGTCCATGAAGTTAAATGACTACAACAAAAAAGGTATTCACAGATAACCTTTCCAATTGTTAGCGTTTGCCTCAGATTACTTTATACCACTTTTCTATCCACTTTTTGTCAATGTTCTAACAGTCAAATTTTTACACATGAATAATAGTGAAAATGGAAGTTGTGAGTTTTTAATGATTATTGAGAATGTTGAGAGAGAGCAAGTTTCAGATTCATAGTACTGATAATCTGCACTGGAAATATGGTGCATTTTTTATTATTGTTGTTGTTGTTGTTATTATTATTCCATCAATGAACATGACCTACATGTTACACCAAAGCAGCTTAAGATTTTAATGGCAACTATCACACAACGGTGCAAACAACAAGTGTCTATAGGAAGAGACAATGGCTATGAAAACAAAGAAGAATGCTGAAAAGAGAATCAATTTGGGGAAGTTTTACTTTGTTCACAGACAATTCACAAGTGAAATACGAATGTACAGCGGAGAGGTGCTGCGGTCTACTGGTCACTTTTATGGCAACCAGTGCATAGTCAATACAAGAACAGCAACGGACTAACTGGTGGTTATGGAAAGTGGTTCCTTAATTTGGAGGAACGTTAATGTCCATGAGAAGTTTTCCATTACCTTCATTGATCTTTAGACTAGGCCTTAATGTAGTAGCTGTAGCAGCTAGGAAATGCAACTCTTACTGGCAACCCTACTTAATGGAGGTGCAAATCTAGCCATTGTCATGCTATGACTTGTTACAGGGAAGCATCAGAGATGCTTTACTGCATTTCTGCTTTCTGTAGTCTTCAGCAAACACCAGAGCATCCCAAATGGTGGCATAAGACTCAACTCTGCAAGTGTGGTGCTGACAGCAGCCTGAAATAGCTGCAATACCCAGAGCCTTGCTGGAAACCAACAGCACAGTGTGCTAATAAACACAGAGGTGAGATCTGAACAGTAGGATAAATGGTGTGGGCTGGAGTAGCTGTTGCAGGTGGGATTGAGGACCAGTGAGTATCAGTAGGAAAGGCTGAAGCATCAGTACTCTGTTTAATGACCTGGGAAAAGTTCACTGGTGTAAAAGGTGGGTGGAAATTACTGTGACTTCCATAGGTTTGGCTTTCCAAGGCACTGCTGGTCACTTACTGGGGTATAGATGATCATTTCTTTTGAAAAAAAATAAAATTCTCATTCAGAGATGTGAGTGAAATTAAAAGTTATTTTCTGCTATTGCATTTGGATTGTAAAAGGAAAAGGTATGAAAGCTTGGCAAAGACTGAGATGCTCTGGGCTCATTCCTCTGCCATCTCCCATGAGATCTAAAGCTGGCTTTTGGTTCTCCAGACACTCTAGAGTATGTCAATCCAGGAAAAACATAGTTGAAAACTATCCTACATTCCTTTTCCAGAACTGAACTTGGTTTTCTGATGAAGTGGTTTGAAGTAGGCTCTTAGCCAGTGCATATCTCAGCCCTTTGCTTCTGAGCATGAAGCGCATAATCAGAAATCCCCGAACTGAACCTAGATAACATTCCATCCTGCGGCACTGGCAGATAAAAATGGGTGAGTTCTGAGTTTCCTAACTCCATATGAACAGCAAATAAGTTGAAGTTTAGAATTGAATCTTTGAGCTAAGGATGAAGTATGTGGATTAAAGAGCAAGACTGATACCTAGAAACAGACTCTTGTTTTAATGATATCTTAAAAAAAAACTTAAACAGTCCTGGAGGGCTGTGCCTCCCTTGCCATTATGGAGTGCTCCCATGAACACCCGGAAGAACAATGAGATCCTCACATTTATGTGTGTCCTGTACACTTTGATATTTTCCAGGCAACAGGAACTTTGTGTAAGCACCTGACAAAGTACTTGCAATGTACTAAGCCACTAGGTGAGCTCAGGCACCAGCAGAGCCGCACCCCTTTGAGAGCAGCCTATGCCCATACTTCAGGCTCTGATTCTGATTGAATGTCTGGAGAGGATTTATGGGCTGCATGATGTCCTAAAAATGCCCTTCACACTGTAGTGTAGCTGTATCACTTCACTCTTTCTTACATTTTATGCACCTAGTTTGTATTTGCTAAGTTCAGACAAGATTTTGGCCTTGAAAATGCACATTATAATTTTCTCTGCAGTGAAAAGGAGTTCAGACACATATGCTACAAACAATTTTAAAACAAAGTGTGCATTTTGTAAAGCAGTTGAATGACTACCTAGCACATATTTGAACTCTGGCTGATAACTGTAGTATTTTTTTTGATATTTTCCTGCTTCCAAGTCTGTGCACTCTGATGAAGTCCTGACTACTTCATAAAAAGAAAAGGACAGCATTAATACTGCCAGTGGAAGGATGTAAGCCACAGCCATTTGAAAAAACTACATGGCTCTTTTTAGCTAAGCCTTCCACTGGGAGCTGATTGCTGGGGAAGAGAGAGGTGGGAATTAGCCACTTCTGTTATGAATGTCAAGGTTCTTGGAAGGTTCAAGTAACAAGAAGTGCTGAAAAGTATGGCAACCAAATCCCCATCTCCTGACACTGAGCTTGTCAGTTCTGTGACATTCTTGGCCTCTTTTAACCCAGTGTCTGGGAATTTGAGACTTAATCTTTGGTCTACCACATGTTGGTGCAAAATATAGCTGCTGCAAAATGAGACCAACTTACAAATGGGGAAAAGATCTATTTTAAAATGAAAAATCCCAGCCCCCTCATTCTTCCCTAGCACAGGTTTTTTTAGGACCAAATTTCAGTCTCATACTGGCCACTTAATACTGCATGGGCTGTGTTTCTTACCCCAGACAGGCAGGAATGTTTTGCTGTTTTTCTTTACAGCCAACATGCATGCCTCTGCTGGGAGCATCTCCTCACCATACACCAGTATGCAGTTCATATTCTCATTCTTCACATCAGGAGAACTCTGTCTGTGTTCATTTAAATACTAGACCCTATGGGAACTAAAATATTATCATGGTAATTAACATTTCATCAGAATAACTGAGACTTTCAAATTTCATTGTTTAGTTTTGTAAGATCATAGTTCAGGCTCTGAATAGGTGCAGACCTTCTGGTAGCCCTTGTACTCCATATCAACTTCCCATTCAGTCTGCACTGCTGAGAGCTTAGACAGGGTGGAGATCCCAAACACAGGCATGTGCTTTGTTCAGTCTGCAGTTTATGGTGGGACCATGGTTGGGGCAATAGAGATGCATTATTGCCACTGTCCCCTAAGGTCCCTTAGCTTGTCTGTGTAGTCCAAGGGTAATCAAAAGAGTCTTCAAGGCCTTAGGACTGTGTGTAAAGGAATCTGGAGCACAGTTATCTTTCCCTCTCTCCTTCCAATTGTGGGCAATGACATTGGAAGAAACAGATGGGCACAATCTATTAATACATGTGCTACCACCACAATTTGGGGTTTTTCAATAATGGCCTACACAGCACCACGCTTGCTGGTGTCAGATGGGATTCGTCTTTCTCAAAGCGGGAAGAGGGTCTTTTCTCAAGAGCTAGTGGGGTTCATTGACAAAGCTTTAAACTAGGCTTTAAGAGGGAGTGACATAATATGAGGCTTGCTTGTGACAAGCTGTGAGACGACATGCCAAGGTTAGAGGGATGGAGTACTAGTGAGGGCCTTCAGCCTGTTGGTCTGGGATCTGCTGGCTACACTGCAGCACACATGAAGTCTTTCTTACGGAGATGAGTCAGGCACTCCTGAGGTAATAGGAGCCAACAGGAAAACATCACTGAAGTACCTCAAAGGAAGTAAGGGATGTTCCTCTAGAAAGGTGGCATGACCAACAGCCCAGCTGAAGTGCCTCTACACCAATGGACACAGCATGGGCAGCAAACAGGAGAAGTTGGAAGCCATTTTGCTGCTAGAAAGCTACGACCTAGTTATCTTTACTGAAACTTGGTGGGATCAGTCCCATGACTGGAGTGCAGCTATTGATTGCTACAGGATGTTCAGAAGAGACAGGCGAAGAAGCAGGGGTGGAGGCATTGCCTTTTACATCTAGAACTGGATGGAGTGTGAAGAGCTGTCTCTGAAGAATAGCTGTGAAGAGGTTGAAAGTGTATAGATAAGAACCAGAGACCAAACCAACAAAGGGAACCTTGTGGCTGGTGTCTTCTGCAGACTGCCTGATCAAGGGGAGCCCATTGATGAAGCCTTCTTACTCCAGCTATAGGAGGCATCATGCTCACAGGCTCTCATCCTGTTGAGGGACTTCAACCACCCCAACATCTGCTGGAAAAGTACCAGGGCGAGATGTAGGCAATCCAGGAGACTTCTGGAATGCATTGAGGATAACTTGTTAAGCCAGGTAATAGACAGCCCCACCAGAGGGGTTGTGATACTGGACCTGTTGGTCACCACTGCTAGTGAGTAAATTGGTGACATCAAGATTGGAGGCAGCCTGGGCTGCAGTGATCATGCGCTGGTGGAGTTCACAGTCCTGAGGGATATGGGTCAAGGGTGAAGTCAGGAGCCTGAATTTTAGGACAGCAAACTTGCAGCTCTTCGAGGAGTTACTCAATAAGACTCCTGGGAAAACTGCTCTCAGAGAAAAGGGAGCAGAACAGAGCTGGCAGATCTTTAAGGATGCTT
Organism: Limosa lapponica baueri; assembly: GCA_002844005.1. Taxonomy (NCBI): domain Eukaryota; kingdom Metazoa; phylum Chordata; class Aves; order Charadriiformes; family Scolopacidae; genus Limosa; species Limosa lapponica. The sequence continues at coordinate 454,010 of KZ505758.1, read as the reverse complement.
TCCATAGACAACAAGAACTCTCAATCCCCAGATGTAAGAAATCAGGAAAGAATGGCAAGAGGCCAGCATGGCTGAGTCTAGACCTGCTGGTCAAACTAAAGGGCAAGGAGGAAATGTGCAGGTAGTGGAAGCAGGGACAGGTATCCTGCAAGAGTATAGGGACGCTGACCAGTTGTATAGGGATGGAGTCAGGAAGGCCAAGGCACAGATGGAGCTGAAGTTGGCAAGGGACACAAATAATAATAAGAAGATATGTCATACAGAAAAGGAAGGCCAAAGAAACCGTACCCCCTGATGAGCAAGACTGGCAAACTGGTGACAATGGACAAGGAGGAGGCTGAGGTACTCAACAACGTTTTTGTCTCAGTCTTCACTGGCAACCTCTCTTCCCACACCTCTCGAGTGGATGGACCACAGGACAGGGACTGCAGGAGCAAAGTCCCTCCCACTGTAAGAGAAGATCAAGTTCGTCACCACCTGAGGAACCTGAACATACAGAAGTCTATGGGACCTGACAAGATACCTCCGAGTCCTGAGTGAGCTGGCTTATGTAGTTGCCAAGCCACTATCCATGATACTTTAAAAATTATTGCAGTCAGGTTAAGTGCTTGGTGACTGGAAAAAGGGAAATGTTTCACCCATTTTTAAAAAGTGTAGAAAGGAGGACCCTGGGAACTACCAACCTCACCTCTGTGCCTGGGAAGGTCATGGAACAGATCCTCCTAGAAAGCTATGCTAAGGCACATGGACGACAGGGAAGTTATTCAAGGCGGCCAGCATGGCTTCACTAAGGGTAAGTCCTGTCTGACCAACCTTGTGGCCTTCTATGATGGAGTGACTACCTCAGCGGATAAGGGAAAAACTACGGATGTTGTCTATCTGGAATCCTGTCAGGCCTTTGACATGACCCCCCCACAACACCCTGCTCTCTAAATTGGAGAGATACAGATTTGAGAGGTGGACTGTTCAGTGGATGAGGAATTGGTTGGATGCTGTCATCCAGAGGGTAGTGGTCAATGGCTTAATGTCCGGATGAAGACTGATGACAAGTGGTGTCCCTCAGGGGTCCCTATTGGGACCAATACCATGTAATATCTTCATCAAAGACATAGTCAGTGGGATCTAGTGCACCTTCAACAAGTTTGCAGACAACACCAAGCCGAGTGGTGCGGTTGATATGCCTGAGGGATGGGATACCATCTAACCATCTAGAGGGACCTGGACAAGCTTGAGCAATGGGCCCATGTGAACCTCATGAGGTTCAACAAGGTCTAGCACAGGGTCCTGCATCTGGGTCAGGGCAAACCTCAGTATCAATACAGGCTGCAGGTTGAAGGGATTGAGACCAGTCCTGTGGAGAAGGACTTGGGGCTACTGGTGGATGAAAAGGTGGACATGAGCTGGCAATGTGCACTTGCAGCCCAGAAAGCCAACTGTATCCTGGGTTGCATCAAAAGAATAGTGGCCAGCAGATCGAGGGCAGTGATTCTGCCCTTCTACTCCACTTTCATGAGTCCCACCTGGAGTACTGGATCCAGCTCTGTAGTTCCCAGTACAAGACAGACATCGACCCATGTCCAGAGGAGGGCCATAAAAATGATCAGAGGGATGAAACACCTCTCCTAAGAGGACAGGCTGAGAGAGTTTGGGTTGTTCAGGCTGGAGAAGAGAAGGCTCTGGGGAGATGTCATTGTGGCCTTTCAGTACTTAAAAGGGGCTTATAAGAAAGATGGGGGCAAACTTTTTACTAGGGTCTGTTGCAAGAGGACAAGGGGTAATGGTTTTAAACTAAAAGAGGGTAAATTTAGACGTAAGGAAGAAATTTTTTTACAATTAGAGTAGTGAAGCACTGGAAGAGGTTTCCCAGAGAGGTAGTAGATGCTCCATCCCTGGAAACATTCAATGTCAGATTGGACAGGGCTCTGAGCAACCTGATCTATTTGAAGATGTCCCTGCGCATTGCAGGGGGGCTGGACTAGATGACCTTTAAACGTTCCTCCCAAGCCAAACTATTGTATGATACTACGATTCTTAAGAGGGCCTGTAGTGCTCCAAGAAGCTATCTGCTTCTTCTCAGTACTGCTGTTGTAAGGTATGAGGAGGTGGCTGTACCAGCATAGCAATACCTTTACATGCCATAATACCTGACAAGTTTGCAGTGTTGCTCAGTAACGGTTTCAGACTCTATATCTTTTTTTGTTAGTAATGAAGTATATCATACTCTCAGCACAAGATACCTTCCTGGAGTTTTTAGTTTAACTCTTTGAGGTAAAGTCCAGGAACATGCCTTTTCCAGCTTGCTCAGAAAAAAAAACCTCATAGCCTTTAATATCAAAACTCGGGCTGCTCTCCAGGAAGTTGAGATACTGGCATATATTATGAAGAGACAAGGTTTAACTCAGACCTGCTCTTCAACCCCTGCCTGCTCCTGATGGCTCTGCCCTAAGACAGCTCTCTCTAGAACATTTCTTTTTTCAACAACCAATATAGTTTCACAAAGGGCAAGTCATGCTTGACAAATTTGGTGGCTTTCTATGATAGTGCTACAGCATTGGTAGATAAGGGGAAAGCAACAGATGTCATCTACCTGGACTTGTAAGTGTTTGACACTGTTCCACATGACATCCTGATCTCTAAAATGGAGAGACACTTGGTGGATCAAGAACTGGCTAGATGGCCACACTCAAAGGGCTGCAATCAGTGGCTCAATGTCGAAGTGGAAACCAGTGACAAGTGGCATTGCACAGGGGTCAGTACTGGGACCAGTGTTGTTCAACATCTTTGTTGGAGACATGGACAGTGGGATTGAGTGCACCCTCAGCAAGTTTGCTGACAACACCAAGCTGTGTGGCGCAGTTGACATGCTGGAGGGAAGGGATGCCATCCAGAGGGACCTGGACAGTCTTGAGAGGTGGGCCTGTGCGAACCTCATGAAGTTCAACAAGGCCAAGTGCAAGGTTCTGCA